>JAUMHI010000070.1:2882791-2893715 GCA_032359435.1 Enteromius unitaeniatus
TCTCATGCGAGATCCCATATGTAACGTCTCCGTTCCCTCCTTCAGGGAACGAGGGTTACCGTTGTAACCTAGACGTTATGTGGACTATTATTTTACATTTTAAATGATTTTTAAAACTATTATCATCCTTGGTACAAACATTTAAATTAATTAGCATGTCCACTTGTTGTTAATTTCTTATTTAGTCACTGTATTTATTACAAAAATAAATGCAATAAAAATTTTACATTCCATGATGCTAAGAAAAAAAAAACAAAAAGAAAAATTTACTTTCTGTCTCTCATACACTTTTTTCTTCAGCTGTCATATATTTCCCTGGCTAATTTCTAGGAAAACATGTATGTCTCAATATTTTGCTATGCTTTAAATTACACTTATGTAACTTTTACATTTATTTACTGTAACTCTGTTAAGAGTGATACATTGTATGTGTGTATATATATATATATATATATATATATATATATGTGTGTCTTGCAACATTCATGTTACACGTGATAAAGATCAGACAAATCATAATTTAAAATAAAATGTATTTATTTTATTACTTGATTATTACAAGTGATGCTGACAGAATGTATTTATTTAGTTGCATTCCAAATATGCTGTCAGGGTTGAAATAATGTACTTTTCACAACTCTAAACACAGATTTTGGGGTAATATTTTAAGAATTGGCAATTTAAAAGCCTTATGTTTTTTTTTCTAATCATTCCATTCTGATATTTGTGGGATGTCTATATAAAGGTTTATGTTTGTACAAGATCACTGTGTTTTACTGGACATCAGCAGTTTCAGTAATTTAGTCAGTAATTTAAAAACCACATGAGGACTTTTGAATACTTTTGAATATCGAGGTATATATTTTAGGGATATAACATGAAGGAAGATATTCCGAGAAAATCATTCATTTTACACACTGTATGACATTTCCCGGAGAACCTAGTTACACATAGTCATCTTTCCACATATAAGCCAGATTATTCCCAAAAATGGATGTTATGACAGGAAGGTTGTTTGGTTCTCTCTAGATTTTGTGAATAACGCTCACGTAAGAGGATGTTCTTCTTCACAGGACCCTTCAAAACTTCCTGGCAATCCCACCCACTGATGTAAGCCAGAACTATTTATTTCACTGACATTTCATGGTGGACATTTAAAAAAGAGAAGGGGCACTACTGAATATATATATACTTTACTGTATATGGACAGCTTGATGATTCCATACACGTGTTACGATTGCTCTCCCTTTGATCTCGCTGCAGCGCCGCTTCAGGACGAACACACCTAATCTTTTTTCTCGTAATGTCCTTTTCAGGTATCTTTCACTGATGTTAAAACTGTGCCTTGAACTAAGCACTGACCGTATTTCTTTATACTTCAGTCCAAATTCAAAGTAAAACTCTATGAATTGCTCCATTATGAATGTACAGAGCTTTCTGAACCACTGGAAACTCAACTGGTTACACCAGAGAACACAAAAGTTTTACGAGAGAACGCAAAGGGTTTGAAAAATGAAATAAAATATTTCCACTTTGATTTCTTTTTTATCCACCCCGATTTTTTTTCCTCCACCATGTCCCTTAAGGGGCTACGTAGCAATCTGATCCCATACAAATTGATCAAGAAATTCAGTTCAAACAAGCAACAAAAGATGGGTGGGGAAATTTCTGCATACAGTATGACTCAAACAAAAAATAAAGAAAAAAATAGAGAGAGACAACAGCTTGCTAGGTCTTAGGATAAGCATGCATTTGTCATGAGAGGTTTTATTTCAGCAAAACAATTTTCTAGTTGGAAATGTGAATACTGGGATTTATTTACTGACAGATAGTATACATTGGAATATACAACGGTAATGAATCAAGAACTGAGTCGTATGGGACTAAAAAACACCACTGAGAGAGATTTTTGTCTGGCAGCAAGATAAGATTTAAATGAGAGCACATTAGCACTCACACAAACAGAGTTTATCTGGAGCCAGTAAGATCTGCTGTATCAGTTACACAGCTCAAACAAGAATACGGCTGGAAACCTTGAAGGTGATAAATAACCTTTAATATTGTTGCTTCTGGGACAGGCAGATGGAAAAACGGGAATAAACTGGAACTAATGCAATGTGCGATATATAAGCTGAAAAGTACATTAAGTCTGTAGGATGAATTGTTTTTAAAAGTACTTTGAATGTGAATGTGAATGCCATTCTATTAAATTATGAAACTGCAAACAAATTATACTCAAGATTTTCTGTTTAAATGATGACATTATTTGTGCTATCATGTGCAGATGATCGCAGTTGACTACCAGTTGACAGTGATTATTTTCTCTTATCCATCTGCAATCAGATCAGAGAGGATGTTTATCTCGACTCTTGGTCTCCACTGATGCAATTTCTACAAGTTCCCTTCTAGCAAAGTCAAGATAAACAAACACAAAGAAAACAAACACTCTAAAGACCTATTGTACCATTGCAGGGCCCTTTCAATGACCTTAAATTGAGCAGGATGTAGCCTGTAGATCTTTGCCAGTCTTAAAAATGCACAAGGGAACAAGGGCAGTTTTTTTCTAGTTAACTTGGCCTCATCTGCTGGTAAAGACTACTGGCCAAGAAATTAACTTGCTCTATTGGTGCATAAAATATTTATCCTTAATAAAATACAATTATATATATATATATATATATATATACATACACATGTGTGTGTGTGTGTGTGTGTGTGTGTGTGTGTGCAGGTTTATGTGGTTTATGAGGGCACAAATTTGTATAATGACATGGATATGACATAGGTATTACAATATGAAGGTGCTTTATGGGGACATTTTCAGTGTCCCCGTAATTCAAAAGGCTTTAAAAACATACTAAATGGTGTGTTTTTTTAACAAAAAATGCACACAGTTTCCTGTAAGGGGTAGGTTTAGGTGTAGGGTCAGTGTAGGACAATACCACATACAATACCACGTCGGTTCAGTAGAAACACCATTACACCTATGGAGAGTCCCCATAAATAACAAAAACCTTCCATATGTGTGTGTTGCCTTCCATAAGCAGGTTGGACACTCCAGGTCTAGAGTGCTAACTGCTGCCATCTGGTGGTTATTATAGGGTGTGAATGACTGGAGAATGGCAAAATGAAACACCTTCATAAGCATTTATAAAACATTTTACAAAGTCATTGATGAGGCATTAATATGTTGTATAGGCCACCATTTTGCCAAGTTCGAAGTGTCAACATATTTTGTTGACCCTGGAACAACATTTTTAATGCAAAAATACAGTTGGCCATATCTCTATATCAAAACCTAACCTTACCCATGAGTAATGCATAAAATCAGATTTAACGATAGATAACTGACACTGATGTACAAGGACCAAACAATGATTGTAAGCCTAAACTTTACAAAAACCATAAGTTGATTCTCAAATCTCATTGGTTAATTACAATGTTGTTCCAGGGACATGTTGCACTTGGTAAAACCAGATTAAAGGGTCAGCCACAGCGTTGAAACTATAGTAGCTAGATTTCTATTTTATAAGCAAAATTTTGGGATGCTTTGCATGGCACTAGAGAATTCTATGTGGTTTCTGAGGTATTTTATAACATTTATGTACAGTATGGTTGTTATGGTGGTTGCTTACTGGTACAAGCTAAAAGGACAACTCACATGGCGTTTCCTAATTGGGAATCCTCTACAATGCAAGTCCATGGTCCTATGTCTTCCAGATAAAAACGGTAAGTTGTAAGGAAAAAACTGTACTTTTTATAAATACAATTTGAGATATCATTCAAGTCTCTGCTGTTAAATACATGCCAAAATTGAACATTTAGGATTGAAAACCCCCTAATATAAATTATGAGCTATAGCAATATTGATGCTTGTCTTAGCAACACCACTAATTAGCAAGTGAACAGAATACTTCCTCAAACACACATTAACTCTGTTTAAGTGTGTGTGTGCTCTCATCACGGTGTTGGCCTTGGGCAAAGCAAGTGTTCCATCCCAGACAGTTTGCATTTCTAATGCTTGACTGAAACGGTAGCCCAGCGGTAACACGCAGCACTTTAATTCTTTATTTATATAGTTTTGTGCTGCATCCGATCTCCTGTTCTAGAATTAATTACTTAATTAGCATAGTGAATTAGCAAACGATTATGATGCATGGAAAAGTTCCAGCAACACCCGGCACAGTTTGGGCATGAACACCCAAGCGCACATACTCACTCACACATACACACACACACACACTAGCTGGGTGGCTTGAAGGCTTTTAGCCAGTAAATTAGAGGGGCTGTAATAAAATAGAACATTTTAACAAACACCCGCTCCAAAATGCATGTGATATTGTGCCCTCTGTGCGAGACGCAATAAAATCTCAGTGCGAATTTATTAGCCAAGTTCTTCACACCATCACCACCAACTACCCCATCAATCTATTATTTGTTTCATCTCTGCATGCGCTACATTTCATATTAAATATGGACATTATACTGATCTATAAAACATGATTAGTATTAGAGATTTGTTTGAATCTGTAATCATAATTTCAGCTATAACAATAATGATGATGGCATAAACATACCTGGGTGCACGTTTTAGCATAACACGAAATGACTACCAAAAAGTACATATTACTGCAGTTTCCAAAAGAAATGAGTACTAAATAATAAATAAGTATAATAAATACTAAGTAATGAAGCATAATTTTGCACAATTACTTGAAGAATATCATGTCACAACTTCAAAACAAAATTAATATGTTGAGAGATTTGAAAACGGACGTTTTGAACATATCCAGCTTCATATCTATGGGTGTTTTAGAGAAGTACAGAGATATACTTGAGAGGCGAGGGGCTCTGGTTCAAATCCTGTGTAACTATGGTTCGACAAAACAGTTCAAATCTGCCTAAAAGGTAGTTGAAATGGCATGGTACCTTCGTACAGTGGGTACGGAAAGTATTCAGACCCTCTAATATTTTTTACTCTTTGTTATATTGCAGCCATTTGCTAAAATCATCTAAGCTAATTTTCCTCATTAATGTACACCCGTTTATTAAAAAAGAAAAACTGAAAGATCACATGGTCCTAAGTATTCAGACCCTTTGCTGTGACACTCTACTTTTCGTACCCACCGTATATCAGTAACACTACTGGGTAGGTGTACGGTTGGGTTTGGTGAGCATTAGCTTTTAGCGACAGTCCCCAGATATTTAAATTCTGAACCATCGCAATACGTACATAAAGCAACATAATAAAAAGACAATATGTGCCCATATAAACATAATAAAATGCGCCACTCAGTGGACATTTCTCTTTGAATCTGCAGCGAAACGAGCTTTCTACCTAGAAAATAGCCCTAATTTTAGAACACTATTATTGCGTAGTTGTTCATGACAGCCAATTAGCAACAGCAAAGGTATGAGTTCAAACTCAGTACTGTATGAACATCGTAAGTGACATCAGCACACCTCTGAGCGTTACTGCATGTGTAATTGCAGTAATTAGTGATGTCTACAGAGACCAGCCAAGGGAATGAGCCGAGATGCTGAGGAGTTCCTCTGAGAGCTACCACATGCCCATCAGAGTCGTGCTGACGTGACTGACAGCTCTTCTGTCTGCGGTGAAGACCAGAGAGACCACAATGAAAGCACAGCTTCTGGTAAACGCAGGTGACTTGCAATAAGACTGAATTTGATTTGCAAGAGGCTTATACTTCCTTTAATATTCCTTATAAAATTTGGTAGTGGTAGTCAAGATGATTAAAGTTTTAAACATTTAGAAATAAATTGTGTTTTTGTGAAAGGTCATCTGAATGGCATACACTCTCATCAGATAAACCGTAGTCTTTAATGTAGTTTTGTGTAAAAAAGTGTGTAGTTGACCTGTACTTCACACGTCGGACAGAATCGTCATGCTTAGTGGTTGCCGCCGATTTCTGTAGAAACGCTAGTAGTGTTGTGTCATGATTCTTCTAGTGAAAATTAGACAGTGTAACTTGTTTATCACATATTACCACCAGAGATTACAGGAGAATCAATATATGTATGGAGAAGAAGCAGAAAAGGTATGTAGCCAGAGGAAGAAAGAGATAATGTGAGTAGTGATAACGAAGTTGTTTCTTTTGTGTTGTACCAACACAGTCTCACGACCAATTCGTATGTATTCGTACGAGTTGCCAAATTTGTGCTAATTCGTACGACCTCACTCATACGATTTTGTACAATTGTCTAAAACCCTGTGATGGGCTGTAACTCATAAAATAAGCACAATTTAGAAGAAATCGTATGAACTCATAGGAGTGAGGTCGTATGAATTTGTACGAATTAGTCACCTCGTAAAATATGTGCGAATTGCAGAGAGATCAAGTTGGTTGTACCAACCCAGTCTACATAGGAATTAATTACTGTGTAAGATATTTTCTAAAAGTCACAAGCAGTGTACTTAAATCAGAAAACTCTGACACTATGCTGAACAGTGTCGATAGATGGCAATGAAGCTTCTGATACCATTGTGTTCTCGGTAGAAACAGGAAGACTATAATGCTAGCTTAAAGAACGACTGAATATTAATTTTAATTAATAAATATAGCATTTTATAAATATTTTAATGTTTACATTTGTAAATGCTAAAAATATTAGCTTGCACAAAATGCAAAAACTAGCTAAAATGCTAATTAAAGAACTATTAAATATTATATTATAAATAATGTAATTTATACATTTCGAAATGTTAAAAAAATATTAATTTGTGTAAAATGTAATTTAACACAGATTGATAAATGATGTAAATTAATTGTAGGGTTAGTTTGTGATACCCCATGTAGTAGCTTACTTAAGAAACTTACAAACAATATCTAATAGATTTAATGCCACATAGTATGAAACAGATCACTGAATATGAACATTTGAGACATCTGGTAAATAAAATATTATTTTATCATGTCAGTGGGCTAGATATAAAAATTAAATGAAAAGCATCCTTATTTCAAGACGCGTGCAGGTAGCGAAGTTTTGTCATGCAGCTCACAGCTGCAACAAGGAAATTAAAATCAGAGTTTCCCACTGACTTCCTGGCAGGCCAATCAAACGCCTCCAACGTGCACACGACTGCGCTCCACCTCCCCGGATGACTGCGTCTCATCCGACGGCCACTAGGAACCGCATCACCAGCAGCACACCAAAAAAAAATAAAAAATACAAATCAGCTTTATTTTGGAAATGTAGATATTGTAACAATGGGGGAGCGCTCACAGATTTTGTCAGTCTAAAGTTGCTTCACACACAACCGAGGTTAACAGCTCTGAAATATTAACCAGCCATGGCGATAGGCAAATCTCACTATGAGCAATCTGCTCGCTGTCATGCCGTGCTGTAAATAGGTTGTCTATTTGCCTCTAATTTGAAACTCATCTATTTCTGTAAACTGTGTTTTCAATAGCAAATTGGAAATATATTGCCTCTCTCTCTCTATCATGCCCTCCTCCTGTTTGTGAAGACAGGAAACTGCTGAGGCTATAACATTCTTTGCCTGTCAGGAATGACGCAGCTGGACACCGTGGCATTCTGGATTAAATAAGAAGAAGATTGGCCTAATTAAATGACAGCTTTCTCTCCTTTGATTTTTCTAGTTCATTTAGAAATGTGACACAAGACTACAGGCTACTGTTTGCGGGAATTGCCTTGTGTGCTTATGTTGATGCTGCTATAAAGATTTTCATAATTAAAAGTAGTTGTACTTGTTAAACTCAAGTTAGTCAGGCTACTCAAGAGTAGTTAGCTATGCAAGATACACACAACAAAAGCTAGCGATACTATTTAGGGGTCATATATTTGTAAAGAGTTTTTTTTTTTACTGTAAAAACTACAGTACAATACATTATAGATGAAAAAAGGCTTTGTGGCAAGTGCACTTTTTTATGTTTTAATGTACTGTATCATGTATCAGCAGTACGTAAAATTTTATTTTGTGATTTTATTTCTCTTTTTTTATTTGATAATATTCTCTGTTTTATGCCCTTTTCCTGCCCTGTGGGAGATAGCAAATGTTTTCAGTCCTCCGCTGTATTTCTGCTGCTTTTGTCGAGGCGAGCAGGTAAAACGTTCAGCGAGATTTCTGTTTGTTTTACGAGGAGAGCTCAGACCGCCTGCTGAAACTGAGAGCTCTCTTTAGAGGTGAGAGTGTGCGCCTGTGTGTGTGTATGTGCAAGACATGGCTAGCGTTTCCACAGATCACCGTTGTTTTTGCACACGAGAGAGACCTAGAAGACAGACATGTCCAGAGTAGGTGGAGTCAGGCAGTAAAACACAGACTGTGGTTGGCTCAAGTATGTCACATGATTGGTTAAGTGGCAGTGATTGACATATCAAACTGTGACCAACCTTCATCCAGCTTAACAACAACACTCGCGTACCAAAAAAGCCCATATTTTGATTGATATATATATATATATATATATATCTTTTATTCTTATTTATTTTTTATTTTTTTCAGAGATAAGCCATCAATATGTTTAGTCCATTCTCATCAGCAAAGAAAAACTCTAAATGCAAAAAGTGCATTTGCTAAAAAGTAAACATTTGGAATTACACTAGTAAAGCCTAAAACACACTTGAATGTCTTAAATCACTTCTGAAGTCTGTTATCAAACATTTTGATTGCGGAATAAAATAATCATGAATGACAAGCATAAATATGAATACTACACTAATAGGTTTGAGTACTTTAAATAGCTTTAAACAAGAATTAACTTTAAGCTTCAAAAAATAACTATATTAAAAACATCTTTATACATAAAGACTGTAATGACAGAATGTTACTACAGTAATTGGCTAATTTCTGATATGTAGTAGGACAGTTCTTTATAGCACATTGAGCTGTTTTACCATCAATTTTATTAAATGAAATGAGTTTTAAGGAAACACATCTTCACAGCCAACAAACACTGTACTAACTTACAAAGAAAATGTATGTTAAGTATTTAATATGATTGTATACATGGCATTTATTTTAGCATCTCATGATTTGAGGGAAGATTAAAGTATTTTCCACATTTATGCCATAATGAAAACATACTCACATTCAACTGCATGCTATGTAGAGAGGCTTGTTTACATTATAAAAAAAAAAAAAACGACGCATGACACTGTCAGATTTGCCCTTTGTCTGTTAAACTCTCCATCTTCTGTAACTGCAGGCGGCTTATATGCTGGGGTCAAAGGTCATTGCTGGTACAGCACTCATTTTCTCCTTGTGTACGAATGATTTCCACACTTAAAGAGCTTGGCCTCACTTTTCATTTCATAATGATCATTAATGTCAACATGGTAAATTTTAAAGCAGGTGCAGACTGCAATATACTTCATGTGCATGCCATTTTCAAACAAGAGGAGTACTTCCCATAGTGACATCAGCAATTGGTGTGTTGTAATAAAATAAAGTGCTCTTTTTTTAGCAAGAAAATATCGCATTGTTGTTGGATCAATGAATAATTAGATTTAATGGAAAATAAATAGCGATGCTTTTATGTCTTTATTGTTACACAGTGGGTCGTCGTTGCGTTATGGACACATGCAACAGCCAACGCTCCCAGTTCTTTCATGTGCTTTCAGAAACGAGCAGAAAAACAATCCCTGATATTGACACAGCATCACTCAACTGCAATCAAAACAAAAGGGCATATTTTGCCGCCATTTATCCAGACTATTGATTGTGGGTACAAAGTGATGCTTGGAAAAAAAAAATATATTGTGTGAAAGCAGAAGAGAATGGCTAAGAGCTATGAGGATTTTTGTCTCTATCCACACAGCATAAATAAACGGGGTCATAGTGAATAGAGGCCCCTCCAAGTTAATGAGAGCTTTGTGTGGCCGTGAGGTTTTACGGGCTTAATTCTTTTGCATATATTGCCAACATAAATATGGACTCGCACCATAGGAGGCCCTACAGAGAATCGTTAAGGCCGGCAGTAGATACAGCGAGCTGGGATGCTCAGGTTTTACTGCGGCTCGTTCAGATTTCTCTCAACCATTTCACCCCGTTTGTGGAGGAAAGAGGGGCTGTAGCATCAATGACCGGGTTAGAAACACACAACAGCACTGGCGCTAACATCTAGCTCAAGAATGAGCAAGTTATTTGGGGCTTCTGGAACAGTGATGTTTCAGCTGGGCTTTTCCAACACTTAAGCTGCTGGATACTGCGAGATCTTTTTTCCGCCGTACGTCCTGTGGTCTCTATTTAAAGTTTTCATTGAGTGTGACATGTAATTTACACCACCGAACAGATGTCTTCACTAAGACACCAGTCTGGACAATAAGTCTACTCCTTTCAAATCGGCGCGTTAGACCATGCACCAGTACACTGACGGGTTTCTTCTTGCAATATTTAATTAGCAAATACTCAATTATTCCTAGCTACAGAAACATAGCTGCTTCTTGTGTCAGATTGGATATCAGTTTCTCTATCCATATTGTGTACAAAATATGTACGGTTTCCAGCTCATATGGACCAATGTTTTGTCATCACAGAGCTAAAAAAAAAAGTGGACGAGGAATTTACCAAGTAAGTTTTTTTAGGAACCGTAGTTTCCCACATATAGCCACAAGGATCCCAACCACTGATTACTCCATTCAAGCAATCAATCAATTAATCAATAGTAAATGAAAAATTTAGTTGAAATGCAAAGAAGCAAAACACACAAATTATTTATGGAGTATATAAAACTATTTTTTTAAATAAATAATAAATTAAAACAAATAAATATTTTTCACTGCAAAAGAAGATTTCTTTATCATTTTAATTTGCCCTCAGTCTTCAGAAATAAATAAATAAATAAATACATAATCTAAATCACTTTTTTATTTATTTATTTTTGCATAAACAGCAGCACAAACACCAGGTATTAGCAGGGGATTTACAAAATTGATAACATTC
>JAUMHI010000070.1:2893815-2915270 GCA_032359435.1 Enteromius unitaeniatus
TTTATTTATTTATTTTTGCATAAACAGCAGCACAAACACCAGGTATTAGCAGGGGATTTACAAAATTGATAACATTCGTTAGTGTAGTTTTACGTAGTTAAGCAAAACAATTTAAATGTATATTTATAAATGTATTTTTACTTAACAGCGCAGCCTTACTCAAAAACAGTAATATGGCAAAGCATTGTTCATTCCCAGCATTCCCGCTGATTGCGCTATATCTGTTTTCCATGAACCAACCGATAATGTACAAACACATCGAATTATCAAGATCCATGTCTCAGCTTAGACCGCCAAGGATAGCAGGAGCGATCTGGCTGGAAGAATCTCATTTGTGGAAACTTGGGCATCTACAACAATATTTATCTTCTTCCTCACGCACAGTAATGACTTTCGCAGGATGAATGAGACAGTTGTCTTTTTGCCTTCAGGTGAAGAACGACAGATAGAGCATAGAGTCCTGGCCTACAGCCAGCTCATGACAACGTGGAAGTAAAGCGCAGAGTCCCCGAGTCGACATATCACCACGCGAGAACAATTGAGCATTAGCATAATTAGCTAACATATTGTTAATTTTTTTTCTGTGCCGTTGTTGATGTTCCACAGCAACTAAACAAATTTAATTTCAGGGTGAGCTAACAGACTGCCTGAGCTATAGGAAACCTTCGGGGTGAGAAAAACTTTGAGAAGAATACGTCCTCTGTGGCTTTAACTCTTTTGCCTGATGGTGCTTGCTAATTATGGCACTTCCTGAGAATGAAAGTAATAGGCTGGTGTCAGTGCCTGAAGCTTATCAAGAAACATGCAGGCAGCCATAACTGGATGTTGCCTTTTTGTCACCATGTTCCTTTGAAGCAGAGGAAGAAAAAGTCTGAAACAAAACACGAAAAAGACCAAGACAGGAGAATGAGCGAGATAATCGCCCGGCGAACCAAAGACGTGGGGTCCGATTGCAAATTAAGACGTCCGTTTCAGATATAATTAACCTTTTGATTCAGGACGAACTGTCTTGTAAACAAGCATAGCAATTAGCTAGTTGTTTTTGCTATCGGCTGATAGCGATGATTCTCATTAGCATGGCATGACCTTCTCTAATCTATGCGGACACAGATATGCGACTTGGCCTGATCTGAAGTTTGCCTTTGCTTCATTGAGCGTGCCATACGCTAGAGGTAGAGCGGGGGGTCTCTAATAAATACAAAACCAAGGAGTCCTTGATTCTTGTATGTCTTAGGGGAATTGCTCTTATCTGTGGAAAGAACCCGGTCTGTTGGTCCTCCTCAGTTTCTCCTGTTTTTTATGCATTGGCTTCACTAGGCAATTTTAGCAGCTCATTTACGCAGCTTGGCAAAAGCCATTGGGCGGCAGCTTGATCATACACCACCAAGTCCGAGCAGCTTGGAAGTACCAGTCGCTCTGTTACACACTGGCTTGTGAAGATGTAAGTATTGTTGCACTGTTATTCTTGGATACGAATGAACATATCATTCGGTAATGAGAGTTGTTCTTTGTTTTAAAAAAAGTATAATTTAGGAGAAATTTACCAATGGAGCAGATAGATACAGTACAGACTTGAGTTAATGAGGCAGTACACACACAAACATAGTGGAAACACCTTTGGGAGCAACTGTTGGAAAAGTGGAGATAATATTAAAATATTTTTTTTATTAAACCTGAATAAATGAATGATGCATGTTACCAGAATTACAACATTTGACTCAAATGTCCTTGTTTCAACAGAAAGAATAGATGCTTTTCACAAGGTCCTCTGTAAAGATCTTCCTGTAGAACCATCAGATATACACAGTATTGCAAATATTTCAGAATATCTAAATAGTGAATTCTGAAACGCACCCCAGCTTTAGTTATATCTGCAAGTGAAACACTGAATACATTGTAGATATAAGGAGTGAAACTCTAAAGTTGGAAAAACCTACCAGCACAAGCAATACATCAACAAATGCTTTGGGTGACAAGTTGCAATTAACCGTGAAGACAGTAGACATTTGTATGCATTTCATATCTCATTAAATATAGTTATTTATTTTACAGGGAAGGGTGTTCGCAGAGGAAACCGAAGCTATTTAAACTGGGGTAAAAACCTAAAGCTTAACGATATGTCAAATGTACCAGGACTTTCTACCAGGTAATGAATCATATATCTGGGAAACCAGAAACATCACGCAAGGCTCTGTGTCATGCATCGCGTCACTTTTGGATATTGAACAAATTACTTTGCCTCAACATATCAGATTAATCCTTGCAATAAAAAGAGATTTGTGACTGCAAGTAACAAAACCAGACAGAGAACAGGCACAGAATTAAAATACATGCACTCTAAATGTGCACTATTCAGTCGTAAGCCACATTTTATGTGTTGTAAATGCTTAAGTCTAATTGAAATTCTATAATCATGGATATACATTAATCAGACTCCAGTTGTCCTAGCTGTTAAGTCCACACAAGACTGATAAGAAAGAAACACAAGCAGAATATCACAGCAGTCCGTATCAAACATTTGATTACACATTGTGCCACATACGTTCATTGTACTTCATTTACACAAAACCTGCTGTACCTTGATTATAACTGCTAATGTAAGCATGCTTAATAATGTATGCCTTTAACTCTTTGAATTACGTCTGCAACACTTTTTTTACAGTGTACTTACATTCTTTCTGTTGTAATAACAGTACATTATGCATGCGTACAAGCAAATAACCCTAAATCAAAACTTTTAGTAACCCACATACATGTTGTTAAGCAATATTGCTCTGTACTTATTTCTATAATGCAACAAACAAGAATACCTTAAAATAAAACTATGCTATGATTTACATGTTACTTTTTATGGAAAATAAAAGTAAACACACCGAATAAACAGCAAGCAGAAACACACACACACACACACACACACACACACACACAACAAAAATGATGATTCGCATGGAAGCAACAGTCAGGGAAAAGCAATGGGTTAAAATGTGAAATGCCTTGATGGATTAGTTTCTTAACAAGATGTTAATTTCTGGACTGGAGTGGTATGGTTACTTGTAGATTATCGAAACATTTTATCAGTTGTTTGAACTCTCATTCTGACAGCACCCAATCACCGCTGAAGTTCCACTGGTGAGAAACACACTCGGATCATTTTCGTTTTGGGGTGAGCTACTGTATTGTTGTACTGAATGTGTGGGTCTTTTTTTTATTTCACCAAATCAGTAATGTTTTTTACTATTTTGAAGAACAGTTCAATAAGAAAGAAAAAGATCTAACCCACATAAAAAGTGACGAATAAGTTATTCTTGTTTTTAAATTTCAATTTAACAGTGTATGAAATAGTACAACACAATCATAGACCTGTAAGGTCAAAACTTACAATTAAAATAGCCTTTAGTGTCAGTAGAAATTAAGCTGATAGCCAAATAAGTGTTTGGAAGTGGCCCGTTCTCAAAAACTTTCTCAAAACACACAAACTACCGTAAGAAACAGTGAGGTCGAGAACACACTTACTAATTCTTAACCATCAACTGATTCTTTGTGTAGAAATTCTATGCATAATCATACATAAAAGTGTCAGGATTGTGATAAAAACTAAGTGCGTTCCATATTTGAAAACTTTTGTGTGCACACTAGGCCTGAAGGGGTTTGAATAGCCATGGGAATTACAGTGTCTTCTTCCGCAAC
This sequence comes from Enteromius unitaeniatus, assembly GCA_032359435.1. Classification (NCBI taxonomy): domain Eukaryota; kingdom Metazoa; phylum Chordata; class Actinopteri; order Cypriniformes; family Cyprinidae; genus Enteromius; species Enteromius unitaeniatus. The sequence goes on from JAUMHI010000070.1 coordinate 2,897,503, forward strand.
TGAATACGCCTGAGACTCAATATGAGCAAACTAGCCCTCTAAGGCATAACTAGACCTATGAGATAATCTTTCTTAGACTCTGATAGACAGGTGTAAATACTCCCTTGAGGACCTTCAAGTGAATCCACCAACTCCAGAGACCTACATCTGATGTCTGTAAAAACTCAGAGAGTGAACTTTGTCGCTACGCCCAGCGTGAATTCTGAGCACTGTAAAAGCAAAGGAGAAATGCCGTAAGATGAAGCAGAGAAACAGAAATGTGAGAATCATGGAAGACCAGCATGAGAGAAACGACTAGTAAATGTCACCTCTGTCAAACAAGGCTGCAGTTACGGTCTTGGCCCGCTCTGCGTGAAGCCCATATAAAAAAAATCAGTCATGCTGGCTAAAGAGGATTCCACATCCTTTGGATGGCCATCATGGCCATCTTCTCGTCATGGTGTTCCCACATCCACCTCTCGTTTTCCATCCAAACCTCAGCCCAAACCAACACCACAAAATGAGATATGATTGATCACTGCACCGCTACAATTATTTCATCTGTCTCCACGATTCCATTTTCAGATCATGTCATTAAGAGTGGCTCCAACAGGTCTCTCTAGACGTGCCAAAACAGATTCGGTTCAAGAGGCCGCGCGTTCACCTACTCTCAAACGCTCCCCGTTGTGTACTTTGGTGTGTTTACAAGTTACCACAAATCCAAAAACTTGTGTCGGTGGTTTTTGAGTCTCCAAGTTATTCAGAACAAACAAACCAATTCCAGTTCTCTTGGATGGAAAGGTCTGAACAAAAGAAGGCCTCTAGGCAGTTATGGAACCATCTTGTACGGGTTAACATCAAGAGGGTTCAGTTCATCTCCATGAGCTAACTAAATAAACAGCCCATGTGTTTGATCACAGATGTAATTCTATGTGTAACCTCAAAATGTCCTACAATGGAGTGTTTGCCTTGGCCATGCGTGCTGTGTCTATTAAGCAAGACCATCACGACACTTCAAAGCCTCATAGGCCTTGTATTCCTGGACCTTGAACCTCCCTGAGATGTTTATCTGCCCTTCTGAGATCTTAAGAACCATATAGCCCTGGGCCAACTATGTGGTCTTCTATGTCTTAGACCGTCCCACATGCACTCTTGGCCCAAACACTCCATATGCAGGAGTTCATAACGAGTGTAGCCATTTTTACACGCTCCTGCTTTGAGACAAACCACTCTGTTGAGGATGAGAAGAAAACATTTCTGACTTCCATAAAAGGTTTTGAAGAAAAGTAAAGAAAACATCCTCATCTTCTGGACCCCAACTAAGTTTCCAGATGTGCCCGGGGTCGAAGGTCGTAGATAAAAGTACCAGGATGTGGCAGAACCCTTACTAGAAGCTAGTTTCTAGAGTGAGCATTTCTCGCCAGAGGGGATCGGCGCGAGGAGGGTCGCGCTGTTTCTTCCCTCCGGCATGCCCAGCAAGCGGTCTCATTTTGCACTAGTGAGTTATTACACTGCAACTTCGTCCTCTCTACCTTTGCAGTGTTTACAGACGCCGGCTGGGTAAAATGTCAAGCCTGTTAAGCATCACTAAGGGGCGGAATAAAAGTTTGAAGGTTTCGCTCAAGAGGCCCTAGGATCCAGGGGTCCGACGGTGATGCTTTTTACCTTGGTGTAATGAAATTCAATATTTCTTTACTAGCCTAGTGTGCTCACGTCATCGTCACTTTTGCGATAGTTTGTTTGTGGACCCGTGCTGCGGCGCGACGCTGGTGTCTTTTTAAGATGAGGGGAAGGTGATGAGTAATTTTATGATTGACTAATTCCACAGGCCTGTGCTTATTTTTGTTCCCCGCCATGTCATTTTCTTCCTCAGTATACAGATGATAGAGACATCACGCGTTGGGTAAAGACGGCCTTCCATTACCCTGAAGTGCACAAATGCTAATACAAAATATTAGGCTCATTTATAGAAAGCACTAATACGATTACTTCAAGTGTGTCAGAACCTTAATAAGTGTGGAAATTGCCCTGTCAAAGAGAGGGGGTCAATTACACGATTATGACAGAAAATCTTCCAGATTGTTTCTTTACATAAAGTAATCTGCTCGATTAACGGAGATGGAGGCAACTTCATTCTAATTTTGAAAAGTAGAGAAAATCGGAATGACAGCGACAACTTTATTTTTTTGTGAATTAGGATAATACCAAGATTTGGAGGATGGGCTAAGCTCACATGTTCATGTAGATAGCCCATCAATTCCATCACAAAGCTAACCTCCTAAAATAGTTTTGATCCCTTCTCTATTTTATTTTCCAAAACTGAAGGTCTTCTGTAAATCTCTAAGTATATAATTTACTCCTAATTGGTTTTTAATTGGAACTTGCTGTAGATGTTGAACACAGGATTACAGCATACAAAGGGCATTATGTTCTTGTGAGCGTGTGTCAATGATGGCATGTGTGCTCTGTGAAGGCCTGCTGGTCATGGAGTTACTCAGGACTGAAGGAAGCTCAGTGAACCACTAGATGGAGTCAAACCCTAGTTAAGAGCAGTTGGGAGGTGGACATTACCCTTGTTGTGAAGGAGTGAACCGGTGCGTTTGTATAACTAACAACCTGACTGTGCAACCCCGACTGTTTAGACCACACTTGCCCTCTGCTAACCTGCTCCCCGTGTCATGTTCCAGAGAATTAATAAGCATAAGAGATGGATCTAATGGCTTGTATATTACAAAGCATGAATTCCTGACAGCATATTTAATCAAGTTAACAACACGGATGAACAAAATAATAATGAAGTTGAATTTAAATTTAAAATGTGTGGTTCACTTTAATTATATCTCCAGCCCTGTTGCCAATAAAATAAAATAAATTATAATATAAATCAAATAGATACATATCATATCTGAATAAAAAAATGTATAGAATGCCACGCATTTTTTTTTAAATTGCAACAAGACATGAAAGTGACTTTTTATTCATGCATAATCCCAGACAATCCCAAACATCCCAGAGGGAAAAATAAGAAGAACAGATGTCTTGGGCCTAACATGACATGTCATATACGTTCTGCAGTCAGGAGACAGGAACAATTGTCAGTGAATCTACTGCACGTATAGAAAGACGAGGACTACATGCTTGACTGCTTGATATGATAACCCTGAAAGCATGTGCCATACTCTAATGAAATAAAAATTATAGCAGAAATGATGACGGTTAAAAAGTGACATGCTATTCTGTTCCTATGGCCTGTACTCAAAGCCTGTGTTTTTTATTTTGCTGGAGCCTCTAAGCACATGTTCCAGGAAAAGCACAACGGTTGCAATTAGATTGTTTAAATACAGCCTTTCCCCTCATTCGTGATAAATTACAGATCATTTGTGGTATAAAAAAAATACAACAGCACATTCATATTCATCCATTTTTCCTAATAATATTGCTCATTTGAGTACATATTTGAGCCTTTATACTTACCACATTATTTCTTACTTAAAGACAACACTTTCTTCTTGGAGAATGCACTTCGCTCTGTCAACAGATGTTTGACACAGGGAAAACAGCTAAAAATTACACACGACTCTTGATATAGCGCTCTCACATGAATTGCACCATTTAGCATTTGCCGTTTGACAGGTAATTGACTTTACCCTCTGACAAAGTGAAACGTGTGTGTTGTCATAAATAATGCAGAGTTTAAGAAGCTCACATTTACACAGGCATGAATATTCATCAGTAAACAGAGTTGGAAGAAACAACACCCACCACTTAATGCATAGGGGCTGTTTTTTCTTCTTGTAACAAGGTACAGTTTTAACTGGTAGAAGTAGCTAGCATCAGTTACCCTAAAAGAAAGATACAATCAGTTTAATATTGTACTAGCTTCTTATACAATGCATTTCCTCTGAGGTCCAAATGTATATTGATCCCAGACTCTGTTTTGCCTTTTGCAAGCGTTATTGTCTAATATGACCTAAAAGCCCTGAGTATGTAAAGCTTTAGACAGCTGAGCTGATTAAAAACTTGCCTTTTAAACATTAAATTATTCCAAGCCATCATTTTGTCAAGGATACAATTGTTTCGTTTGAGTTTTATCCCCCTTCTCTCCCCCATCACCCTCAGATGGATGTAGGCCTAATTCTGCCGCCTTTTAGAGAAGCTCTTTAGTCTTGTGAAATATGATTAATCTGATTAGTCATTCAGGCCAGTCTGCCTTTATGCTTACATTAACTAGCACAAAGAGCCCCCCTACAGGTTAAAGTTTAAATGTGGATTAGCAGATAAAGCCAGCCCTGATTAGGTTACTAAGGGCCATGCAAGACGGAGAGAGAAAGAGAGAGAAAAAAATACTAGATATGCTTTGCTACTAATTTCACAAACATCTTCATTTAATTTTTTTCCCCTTTTATTCTGTTGTTTTACGCTTTAATTCAATCCAGTGACATTCACTTGGATATCAGTTTTAGACAAAGATCTTTCAGCAATTATGTAAATGGCTAAAGGGTTGCACACAATACTGTATGGAAATGGAAAACAGGAAGTAATGCTTTCATAAAGGACAGATGGTAACAGTGCTGTAAAGTTACAGTGAGAGGGCAGCACTTCAGAAAACACCCAGATTTTGTGTTTACGTAATGCCTTTATTTGCTGTATTTTACGGTGTCTGTGATTAAAAGCCCTTTTACAAAATTTAGACTACAAAAACAACCAACTTTACCAAATCGAAAAAATTATTTAGAATTTTTTGGTGAATATAATTTTCCTAAGACTCAGCATTCTGTAATAAAGCACTATTGTAATTTAGGAGCACATTTTTGCACATGAGGATAATTCATAAAACGAGCTTTGTGAATTTATTTATTTTTATTTTTTGGCAGAAGTGTAAATGTTACGCTGTGCTTGTGCTAAGATATCGTAGAAATTAAAATGTCTTTCCTGCATACAAAATACTGAGGGCAAACAAAACCACAAAACAAACAATTAAAATAATCCTTGATATGTGTGATACATTTTAAAAGCTCTATTTCACCTAAGAAATGTGACAATGGCATATCACACGCAAGCCTTCAAAAGGCTGCTATTGCAAACCTAAACTCTCTTGAAGACTCCAGCGTGCAAAAACGAACAAAGGAATATGTGAGCGCTGACAATTAATAATAATAAAGCCGTGTAACAACACAGGCATCTGTTGTGCCCAGCTCAGATAAGAGGGGATGTTAGTTTATCACCCTGGCCTGCGTTAACCAAGGGTGGCAGAAAATTATTTGCCCAGTGGATTACGTTACAATCTCATTGGTGGTGGCACACTGGCTTGAGCGTTGGGAAGTAAAACCCACATACATAAATCTGAGCTTCCGCCTTTGGACTCACCTGGTAACTGCAGACCATCCAACCAGAGGAAGGATATTGGGGAAAACCGGGTGGAGGGGGTGTTATGCAGCTTGATACAGAGCTCCAAGGTTTATTTCTTTCCCCCCATCGCCCACTGAGGCCTGCTCCAATACCACCGTCTGGGACTTTGATGTGACCGTGTTTATTGTTGTCTATTCTTGCTCGTCCACCCTGTCGTTCTGACGTCGCTCTCCCGGGTACAGCGAGACAGCGATGGGATGAGAAAGAGAGCCCCATTTATTTCTGCTAATTTTCCTCTCTTTGTGATGGATGGCTTTCTTATTGTGCCATTTGGGCCTTTGAAAAATGTTCTACGAAGCAGAAGAAATTGGCAGTTTCCATATCATACAAATCTGCTGCCATTCAAATATCCAGCAATGAACTGTCAGAATACTCGGCTCTCCATCACTAAATCTTTATTCAATCGAGATACTACTAAAAAAGGCATGTCCTTGAATAAAAAATAAAATAAAATATCACATAAGTCAGGCAAGCGTTCAATTTTGTCTCATAGATGCCAGGTTTCAATTGGCGCTGGCCATTTTGCTATCTTGAAGCCAGTAACTGAAACGTACAGTAGTTCTGTACATTTCACATAGTTATGTCTAATATGAGAGACATGCAATATAAACACACAAGCAAATAAAATAAATGCTAATGGACATACCTTTAGAAAATATCAAGTAGAGATCACAGGTCTTTTGTTGTGAGAAGCGCTGAAATGGCTTTTGTTATTTGGCTTCAAGTTTGAATACAGTAGTTAACTGTAAGTACAGTATAATGATTAATGGTTTATGATATGCTGTCTTAGCCCTGTACTGCATATTTTCGCCAGAGTTTTGGTGAAAATGAGTTAATTTTTCCTTTTTTTTATAAATATATAGTATAATAGTAAAAAAAGTAGAAATTTAATTGCAAATGAAAACATACACACTATAGATAGATAGATATATAGATTTTGTCTTATGAAAACTGTTAAATGTTTCTTGTCAACCGCATCTCTTCTCTGATCAAAATATTTATACGCAAAGTGTGTCGAAAACAAAAACCTACAAAAAGTTGCCCGGCAAACAAAGAAGGGGTGTCATGAAAAGAAAGAAGCGAAAAACTTTCATCTTAAAGGCTTTATTCTCTGAGTTCCCTTTTATCCTTTCTTTTCGGATTACTCCGTGTCTCGGAGGCTCTCAGAGGGCCCCAGTTCTTATTAAATTATTTCTGGGTGAAATGGACACAACTTGAATGCAATCATTAAACTTCGCTAGTTATAAGAATGCGTCAGAGCCTCCACGAGATGAAAAGTGACGCGGTTTCATGCTCCTCCAAAACATTTAATATGCCATGAAAAGATATGACATCAATCCTCGCAAAAACACAGGGGCGAAATGAATGATGCCATTGTGACTTTAAACATCAATCATGCCCAATACCCTGGAAAACAATGGAGTTTTGTTTGCATTTCAGAGGTGACAAACAACATTAGTGACTGGCTTAACATTGTCAATTCCATTACTCAAGACCTGAAGCAAATCAGAATTAAACTGTGGCCCAGTTGCTAGGCAGCTGAGTTCTCTTGACATGGTGGTTAGTTTTTCTTTCATTGCTTGACAAGAGCCAAGTGAAAAGAGTTTTGAAAAAGTTGCTAAAAGCGCAGAGAGGAGGGGGATAATTGGTGCCACTGGATTGTAAGGCGTCTCTTGTGTGGAAACAGACTGTGGAGAAAAGAGAGAGAGGGAACCCATCGCACGATAATAAAAAATCAACTCTTGTACACAAACTTGACCTGGACACTTTCATGGCCTTCAATAACTCAGAGGCCTGTCTCGCTTCCACAAATACCATGAAAGTCCTTCAAATGACAAGTGAGATATTGGACGACCCAAAACAAGACAGGTCTTGCCTCATAGTCTGATTTGATAACTGCTGTCCTTAACTGAGCCTTCTAATAAGTTTATTTCAGGACAATTGAACAGCTTTAATGTTGGCAATTTTTTTATGAAAACCTTGATTGCTCTGTGACTGGGATTTTCCATTTAATTGTCCTCTGTAAAATGTCTTGAATCAGTCGGTTTAAAATAGCAATAGCACACCTCTCCTCAACAAGCAGCACAGTTTGAGGTGCCATTCATGTCCGCAGAACAAGCGGCACAAGATGAGTTGACTGGTTTGACGGGAAAGACTTTTAGCATGCTAAGTTTTATCAGGCACTGTAATGGACAAGATATGACGTCAAGCTCTGTGGCGCCTTTAAAAAAATAAAAAATTAAATAAACAGCAACATATGTGAACACAACATGTCCCTTAGCTAACACTACCAACAATGAAAAAGATTTTCAATAAGCTGGCCAATTATAAACTTTCAAGCAAAAAACTAAAATAACTAAAATACAATAAACAGCTTTTTTATGTTAACAAAAGAGGCAGAGGGTATTCTTCCAGGAACCTACAGCAGTCCCAAAAAATGTCCCAAAAAGTGCACACCCAGTCTAAGCGAGGACCAATTAATGCTGGATTAAGACTCATGCTTATTTACAGTCGCCTTTGTGCTCTTTCCTGCACTCTGACTTCCTCCATGGAAAAAAGATTGGAGGAATAGAGGGAGAGGAAAAGGGAGAGAATGAGAGAAAAAAGAAAGGAACCTGAGGGAGGGGGGCCATAGTCTTGAGAGAGAGCGGGAATGGGGGGTTGTTTAGACGCAAGAGGTGTAGTGAGGTGGCTGGCTCCATTGTGAGGACACCACCTCTCTCATTATACCCTCTCAATCAACACTCCTGCTCACAGGAAGCCCCTGGAAAGCCCATCTGCCATGGCTAATCTGCAGGCAAAGTCGTGGCCGCACCGTCTAAGGCCCCGCTACCCTCAGCTGTATTATTCTCTCCCTCCGCCACTGCGCCAGGGATCAGCCAAAGCCCATTAAAGTAAATAATAGCCAGAAATGACAGGCTTAATGCGGATTGGGGAGGAAGTTGAAGGCCAGTTTGAACTGTGAGCTCTGATTAATAGAGAATAGCATTTGAAAGTAGACGGAGAGAGAGAAAGCCAAAGAAAGAGCCGGAGAGAGCAAGAAGCTGGGTAGGAAAGGGCAAATTACCTCAGCACCAAAGGCTTCTGAATCCTTAGGTTGATGGTGCTTCCGTAATCTTCCTAGGCACAAGTGAACCATAAACTACTCTTAATTTCTGCAAGGAACTTTGTTTTCTCATGCATTTTACCTGTTTGTGAACATACACTTTATGTTTGTAGGATATGCTACGGGGATCTGATTTTTGGCCCCAAAAGCAAAGCCGAAAAGTCACTGGTAAAATCTAAGGAAAGAGGAAAAGCTACCCAGCAAGGATCCCATCTTTCTTACAGATAGCATCAAGGTCACCTACATGTAGTAGTACTTTATGCTTAGCCTAATCTTCATAGAACCATTTCAGAGGTCTTAAGGTTTTTCCATACATTTCGGACCGTTTATATCCAGCTGCAAAAGATTCTTTGAGCCTTAATCCAAAAAGGGAACATACCGGCTGTGCTTTATAAATTCGATTTTAGGGTTATGTGCCAGGCATCTTTTAGACACAAAGGTAAGACTCGTAGAAAGACTGTGCATAGTGAATGCGATATGCTTTGAGTTACTCAAATATAAATAAAGTAACCAAAAGTAACCAAATTCCATTTTACAATAAATAACCTATAAACAAACCACAAAGCAACCTGGACTATTTCCTCAGAAATTCAATAGACATTGGTCTGAAAAGGAAAGTCACACTTCTGTTGCAAATAGGGATTACTAGTGATTGCTACTACATTCTTTTATCTGCTATATTGGACCTAAAAATATGACAATGTGATTTCTATTTCAGGAGTAGTCTTACTAGGCAATGTCTGCAAAGGTTGGTACTACAGTATGTAGTAATTATCTCAGTAAATGTACCGTAGTCAGTATGCTAGAACAATGTGGAACTAAATGCAGTTTTATTCCAAGTTAATCACATTCTCCTCTGCCTACTTTCATTGCCTTCAGGCTGGGAATGGTGACTGATTAAGACTGTGGAGTCTTGCTTGTTTGTGGTCATACTTGAGGTTAGCTCTCTTGTGCCTGAGTTCAACTGGAGGACTTAATATGACCTGTCATCTGGCCGACGGTGGAGTCTGTTTTCGCAAGATTATGTCAAGCACTTCCACCTCTGCCTAACAAAGGTTAAAAATTGCTTATACATCTGTGAATGAATTGGAATGCTCGCAGGAAACAAAGGCAAAGGCAAATGGTTAGCGACTGAGAAAGCGTCTGATTGGCTGCTCACCCTTTGCCCTGTTCCATGAAGAGCAGATTATGTTAATGTTATGGAGATAATACTCAATATGATCTATGATACACCTCACAATGGTGCGATCCTTGGGTTTTAAAATGTACGTTGTGGGACGGAGAGGCTAAGGAACAAAAGATTTTGTGGAAGGGTTTGAGCGAGGAAAACATGAGAGAATTTTGAGCTTTGAGACGTAATGAAGTATTTAAGATCTCCAGAATGGGTTATCGACAGAACTGGAAAATATATATATTTATATAAAAAAACATAGGAGTTCACGGGGTCTCATGAGAGGCACTTACGTTTGGTTCTGAGAAGTGTTTAATGGTATCGATTTTTATTGTTCAATGAAGTGTGTGAAGTCTTTGACAGGCTTATTGAACTGTTCCGAAAAAGTGTTGTTGAAGTTGACTGTTTGGGGAACATCCTTTTAGTGTAATAAAAGAATTACAGTAAAAAAAAAAAGAGAGAAAGAAAGGAATGGCATGGAAAAAAGCTCTCCCGGTTCTCGAGGTCTAATTCTAATAAATACTCAGGCTTCTGCAAGGAATTTTGAATGGGACCAAATAGCATTGGTGCTGACAAAACTTAGACTTGATTAGCACATGTGCTTTCTAGGATATCTACTGTTCCATTATCATACTTGTAGATATTCCCATAAAAACCGCCAGCTGTTGGTGATCTTGTAAAGATTCCTATTCCCCTGGCTAAGTCATACATGTGAGGACTCTGTTGGCCAGTAGAGGCCTCCCATGCTTTGTGCAACTTTTCCACACTCTCTTCACATGTTTGAGACCTACAAACGGATGCCTGTAGCCATTGCATTTGTATGGCTCTCACAACACAGCATCATTGGAATACTAAGAAGTTCTTGATAAGGTTGGCGCCTGGTATGACAAGTGTTTTGGTTGAAACCATTAGAAACCATTAGCTTTTATTCAAAGCACTTACGTTTGTGCTTAATGTATGCATTTTATCAGTAGGTGTGTTCCCTGGGAATCTTGGCAGTGCAAGTCGCACGCTTTACAAGCTGAGCTACAAACTTGGTAGACGATGTTCTTCAAAACCTTTGTTCAAAGAGCGAAGAGCACCAAACACATTGACGCAGAACACATTGTTTACTCACCAACGTCACTGAAACAGTTTGAGCACTGCTTTATCTTCTTATTTACCCATCCACTTCATCTTTCCCAAAGCCCACACAAGAATCGCATGCATCTGTGCCAGCGTGTGTCACTAGGTCTGTTTTCCTTCCTGCCCGAGTCTCTTCTGTGATTTCTATATCCGTTGTCATGGCGACACAGCAACAGGGAGGAAAATGGCAGCCTAACCTCTGCCATTCATGCAGACCAGGCCAGGCCTGAGGGCAAGGGGGGATTGCAGCCATGGGCTGCAGGACCCTGCTGGGTCTCCCGGCCCTCAATCAAATTCTTTTGACCTCAGAGAAAAACAAGAACATTCTAATACACTCCGCCACAGTGAGATTAATGTCCCAGATCTTTGCGCTAACTCAATTAAAAAACGGTTGGTTAAAATACTGAACGCAGAGCCTTGCGTATGCTTCCAGAAACAACTCTGATGATTTACAATTGGCACAATACGCCCACAAAGAGGCAATCGCACAACAAAGAGGTTGTTTCTTGCCTAATTTGGGTGCAAAGAAAGGCCCTTCGATCCAGATCCAACATTACTGTAAGGGAGCAGTCGGTTTTGTGTGCAATGTGCCACAAACACCTGATTGCTCTTGAGTGGTGAATAGAACAGAAGGGAGGGATTTTCATGACAATCTCACAATGCTGAGGAAGTACATTATCACCCAACTGCAAGGCACCAAGGCTGTCGTAATGAAGACATCTACGTTATTAAAATCAAATTCGGAATCTTCAGCATGCCTTGTCTAATGATGAGTGAACAGCTCGGCTGTCATGGGGGAGAGAATGAGAAAGAAATAGACGAAGAAGATTTTTCCCTTCATTTGGCGCCATGCCCAGATCTCATTCAAGCAAAACTCTTCCCACAGTAAACTTCTGCCCTACCAATTAAAGGACAGATCCACCCTCCCCTTCCTCAATGCGAGAGGATATTTCAAACTATATTTGTTTTTATGACACACAATATTTGGATTAACATGTTGATTTGACGCACTGATTCGCATCACAAATCTGCTGAACCTCAGAGGATTCGCATTCGTAAATTTACATTGTACATTTAAACGAACAAATCAACCCAAATTTCTGTCTATAACATGCCTTATTGATTTAATTTAGTGACGGGCTTGCCTGCTGCACTTGCGCTTGGTTTGATCGATCTGTGGGAAAATAAATATCTGTTCACTCAAAGCGCCGTGTTTAGTATTGTTTCCTGCTCCCCTATGGAGCGAGTGTAAAATCTAATAAAGAAGATCTGAGAGAAGGCGCTTTGATCAGGGACTCCTCAAACAAGAAATATCACATGGGACAGAATGAGGAAATCTTTGAGGACTACAATATTAATGTGAACAGGTTCTGGCTTTACACCATAAAAAAGAGCCATACAACACATTTTATCTTTGCTATCTCTATAACATTCACCAAAAACATTGATTGATTTCTTAAAAATATATTATTCCTGTTATGCAGTGTGTTTGTTTAACATGGCTGTAAATTAATGGGAAGAAAACAAACAGAAAGGAAATACCAAGCCAATTTTTTAGCTATAGCTTTGGAGCTAACAATTAGTTTACAATGGGGTTAACTTAAAGTTTACTTCAAAAATGAAGTGAATATTGTACATTGATCAAACATAGAATGTTTTACATTGACAAATCAAGATAATGTCACAAAATATCTGATTTTTTTTTCCTTCTTGATTTCTTTCTTTCTTAAACAAATGCATGTAACCAGGTTACATAACAAAAAATCTAAATATTTTTTTTTGTGTGAGTTTATAATTATGTCTGTTTTGAAGCATAGAACATATTTTATCTCTGTTCAAAAGTTCCCCAGACGCAGAACCATATGTATCAAATTCAGTTGTAGGGAGTTACCAAAAAGAAGTGAGAGTCCTTGGAGGCAGTGTTGAGAACTGATAACCCGTCAATGCTGTTTTATTATGGTTAACAAATCTAACAGTGTAGATCTGTATCTTCACACCCCAGATGTTTCTAGAACGCTTAGAATTTTCAAGTGTCTGTACAGCTTCTGACTTTAAATATATTGCGCCATATGTCATGCAAGCTTAAAGCACTTTCTAAACACTTTCTGGGCAATGATATCACAGCTCATATTCCGGTTTCAATACAAGTTACGCTCTATCCACAGCATCTGTGGCTCACTGTCAGTTACCACAGACAATAATACCAACTCACATCCTCGAAAAAGCAAACCAGAAATATGTGCAATAGTGTATTACACTATTTAAATCTCCCACCATTAATGTGCCTTGGATGAAGATTCTAGATCCTTCTAGGTTCTACATGTGACCAGTGGAAAATATTATCTTGAGCCCAGCATGCACTGCGTATTGCAGTAGATGATAATATACAACCTTTACGTTGCGCTGAAAACCAATTTTCGACTGTCTTTCAAACCCAGTGGCTTTAGAGTAGTAGGATCAGCAGGTGGACTGCATGATGTGGTGTAATAATAGATTGTAAAGCCCTGTCTGGTGGCTGCTTAGCTGTGGTCAGTAAAATGCAGCGCTCGTGTCATGGCTCAGAGGACCAGGTCCGCTGCTGATTCGCTCTCTAGAGATGACATTCATGCTGCATTATTATAACAGCAGTCAGTGACTGTAGCGTGAGTCACCTCCGCCCCTTCACGCCATGAACAAAGACGTGCACAAATAGAAGAACATGGATATGGAAAGAAAGAAAATTATAAGCACCAGAGATGGTAATTGATTTGAAATGATTACAACCATCATTAGAGAGCATGTTATGTGGTAGTTATCATTCAAACATTTTGTGCAGTTTGTTGACATGATGTTCTGCACATGGGCCAAAAATACTTCAAGATTCTTGGATTTAAAGTCATTGTGAACCACTGCTTACATCCCATTTATGTAATCTGACAAAATTTAGATGGAAAAGGGTATAAGCTGGAACTTTTTTCTGTTGGGAAATGATTGGATCATGAAAAGAGAGTTTCATAAAAGAATGGTGATTGTTGAAGAGAGGTGAAGTCAACCAGAAGAGTCATTTTTAGATGCAAAAGATTTACGGTTAGTTAATATTTGGAATAAGATCTACCCATAGATCATGTACAATAAACCCAGAATCGTCATTATCATTATAACCATAATATATATATATATATATATATATATATACATACATACAGTAGTAAACATTAGAAACATTAGGATTAAAAAAAAAAGTTGACCAGACCACATTTTTGTTTTATGTTTCAAGGACAACTTTGATGAATGTTTTTAATCCAATTCAACTGCTGTCTACAGTAAACACACACACAAATATATTATTATATATATATAATGTGTGTATAATATATTTACACTAGACAACATTTGAAGTGGCACACACACATATACATACACAGATTTTAAATATATATATATATATATATAAATAATGTGTGTGTGTGTGTGAGTGTGAAATAAGCTACCAATACTTATTTCTAATTACGAATTACTTAATAAATACGTTACTTATCTTAAAGTACTTCATTATTTAAACTACATCACAGTCGGTCACAGTCAGTTTAGGAATTTATATGCATAACAGATAATAGACTAAATTGCAGTTATATCATTCTGTTTTGATGTGCCCTTAATCATTTATACATGAATTATAAGCTTAAGAGCATAAAGCACAAGGTGTAATCCAGTACAGACAGCATTTTATTTAATCATAACACATAGAAACAGATATCCCACAACCCAAAGCACAAAAGACTTGGATGCATTTCAAGCTCAGCAAAAACGCCTAACAAGTTTCCCCTAGACACATTTTGACAAATGGCCCCCACTAGCAGTGCTTAGACCCTGCGCTTTAGCATTAAAGAAAAGACCCTATGGTGCAGGGGCCAGAACGCAACTTGGATAGCTGACGGATAGCTCCATTAGAGAAGGGTCCCTCGTAGAAACCTCGTCTTAGGCTATCTCCTGATCCGACTGCTGACGACATGGGGAACACACACATACAAACACACGACCACCTCAACAAAAGCACACACATCCCGCAAGAAATATATTAAAAAAGACTCAGTCAAGCATTCCCTTTTGAGCTCGACTGGAACAATGGCTTGACTACACAAGTACAACACGTGGCTGATCCCATTGCCGTCTCGTTTGGCTTCTTTGGAGACTTGTTCTTGGGACCACCATGAAACAGAAGGCGTTTGAAAGACCCAGCCCGATAATCAGCTCTGAAGGAGGGCAAGCACAATTCATATTTCAGCCCTCTCTTTTTCCCTGACTGGCGGAGCCAGCGAAGCAGGAAATGACACGGGATGTTTCAATCTAGGAACGGTGAGTACTGTAGCCCCCGAGGCTGGATGGTACAGCCCACTCAGATGTGACCGAGCAGCCTGCTGTCTGTGACAGCACACGCACACATATACACACTTTCCCAGCAGTGGAAACTGCAATTCATCAGCAAAATTAATTCACACAACTCCAAACGGGTGCATGTAAGGGCTCAACATCCACTCGAGTGTTTTGCAACGCCGTGAAGTGGCGCATAATGTTTGGCGGTACACTATTTCTGCGCTCACAGACCCACGTTCCTCCGGAGGGGGATTTGATTGGAATTGTGTGGTAGTAAGCTGCTGAAAGCTTCCAGACAAGTGGGATGAAATGTCTTCACGGGCCTGGGATGGCTAGTCCCAGGGCTGCTGTCATCTATGGCTGTCTGCCTTCCTCCAACAGGACGCCCAGGGCCTTAACACGGGGGTGAAATGACGTTACAAACAATTATATTTCAACACTCTATTTATATCGATGACCTTTCGCAAGATCGTCCCCTTTCCGCTCTGACACGAAGCCTTAATCCTAGGAATGATTTGGGGTGGGGGGTGAGAGATGGTTGAGTGTGGGGCGAGTGGGGGGTAGATGGGGGTGTTGAGTAGTATCACGCACAGCTCGCAGGCAGAGGAAGAACGAGACAGGAAGAGAGACAGGAAAAGCAACCTTCAGAAAAATGAGTGTCTCTGGGATAAATTCCGCTAAGATGAGCTCAATATATCACTGTCAATAACACAAGTGAACACAGGACAAGGGGACATGCATATTAATTGAACAGAATCTGATTAAATTACTACAGTTTGACATTTCGCAAGATGGCCACTTTATCATGGCGGACGACATTGCTAGATTGGTTATGTACGTTCGCTCGTTCTCTAATCTAGGAGCACATCTTAATTGCATGTTATCACCGTTTGATAGCTGTGGCATTATTTTAAATAGTCTGGCAATTACTCTGTAGATGGTGTGTATATAGCCAGTGGCTGTTGCTTGTACGCTGAACGTACTGTAAGTGAACCGAGTGCCAGGCCAGAGGTCTAATCATGGTTAGCCACACCGTCGAAGAAAGTGTCAGAAATCTTGGCAAGCTACAACAGCAATTAGTAACCTTCTAGTTGCACTTTAAGAGGCTGTTGACACTAAACATGTTATTTATTATTATTATTTTTTGTATTCAACTGGCCTTCTTTTCATAGTTCTTAATCATGCAATAGACATGTTTGACCATTGGCCATTTGATGGCAAGGGTTTTAACCCTTGTATGGTGTTCAGGTCTGTGGGACCTTTTTACTTTTTCTCAAAAGAGAAATTATACTATTATTATTTTTTCAAACTGAGACTCACTGGCCTCATTGTCTTTGAAGATAATATGTATCAGAACAAATGTGACTATACATGCAGTTTATATTTTTGTAATTAGGTTGAAGTAAAAATCGGTTGAGTATTTTAACATATAAATTTTGATTGTGTTAAATTAAAAAATAAAAACTGCAGCATTTGCACCAGACCCACAATGCTGGCTGAGTAACAAAATATGAACATCACAGAAGGGTTAAATAATGCCAATCGCCACTTTATTTATACAATGAAGCAATGTAAAGAGAACAATATCCAGTTTTTTAAAGATAGACAGACCTTTACTAATTCTATTCTTCTGACATAAGAAAAGCAAATGATATTTTACAGAAATATGCAATTTGTGTCATTTTTATTGTATTTTATTATTTTATTTTTTTTGGTAGGGGTTTAAATGAATGCAACTATGAAAAAAAAAAAAAACTTATCATCAATGCCATTTTATCAATGCAATTTTTCCCTCTTACCCTCTTATAATCCTTATTGAAGTGTTTATGAGAACAGCACTGCTTTGTGTATAGCGAAAACCAATGAAAAGAAGTGTATATGTATATTACTGCTAATCCATAATCACCACCCACCTATGTTGCATAATCTCACAAATCTAAAGTCATAGCAGAATTTAGCAAGAGTAGTTTCATGGCTGTTGAAAAAAAACATTTATGTAAATGGTAAATTTTCTCAAGTCAAAAGCTACTGGCAGGTGTATGTGATCAGAATTAACCAAAAAAAAAAAAAGTTAACATAGGCACTGTAGCTGCAAATTCCTCACCTTTTGCTAAAATTGGTTGTTATGACATTGAAATATTGTCAGCCATTTATTAGAACTGACTGTCTTCAGAAAAGGCGGCATTTTTCTTTTCACTTTACCACCGAATGATGCATAAGTAGTGCAGTGATGCTTTGTGTAAGCTTCACGTTTAGATAAGCGCCACCTACTGTAAGAGAGTGAATTAGCATTTTTTTAGTTAGCCCATCTTCCGTTTTTGTACAGACCTATTATATATGTTTGTATTTATAGTATTTAAACTGTAAAGGTATTTTTATGGTACTTTAAAAGTTTAAAGTGTTACCACAGACACGTTAGCTACCTAAACAATGAGACAACGTAATATATAATACTTTGCAAAATGATTTCAGTTGCTTGCAAGATCATAGCTTTTTAAGGTG
Organism: Enteromius unitaeniatus; assembly: GCA_032359435.1. Classification (NCBI taxonomy): domain Eukaryota; kingdom Metazoa; phylum Chordata; class Actinopteri; order Cypriniformes; family Cyprinidae; genus Enteromius; species Enteromius unitaeniatus. Next base: position 2,915,148 of record JAUMHI010000070.1, read on the forward strand.
TTGATTTGCAGGTGTTGGACAATTGAAACAATTATCAAGAATCAAGCCTTTTTAAACAATTTTACTGTTAGATAAAATATTTTTATTTAGTACTGCTACTAATGATAATAATAATAATAATAA
>JAUMHI010000070.1:2915370-2929430 GCA_032359435.1 Enteromius unitaeniatus
CCTTTTTAAACAATTTTACTGTTAGATAAAATATTTTTATTTAGTACTGCTACTAATGATAATAATAATAATAATAACTACAAAACATTATTATTATTTAGTTTAATATGGTCACAAAACGTTTGTGCTGTTTGAAAGTCACCTTTTAAATCTCAATCACATTTTGTATTGTATACACTTGGTGCTGTCTACTATAATACTGGTCGCTTCTATTAAATTCTGGGTCATAGATGTGGGTCTATGAACCTCCTTCAAAGCCCTCCTTCAGTGTATTGTAAGTGAATTTATTCAGCTATTTATTATCTGTCAGGCAAAAAAATGTCTAATCAATTAACAAATAGTGATCACACATTTAGCTAATGGCTAAATCGGTAATAGTGATGCTTACCTTCACATAAATAAGCCAACAATTCATAGAAAATGGCAAAAATACATTACCAAAACAGCGTAATCACCTTTCGCCATAAAAAAGCATTATGAAAATATATTGACAGCTCCATGTAGCATCAGCTAGACCAGGTGCAGTCTGATAACAGATGCACGGAGAGCCATTAGTTTGTTAACACAGCCTACGGTTTCCGTTTGCCCTGGAGCAGACATGGAGAGAGCAGCCGTCATATGTTCCAGACGTTTGTACACAACCTGATAAATGTTCAGGCGGGCTGCGTGAGAGGGGAGGTCTCAAGGAGTGCCGGTAATAAGAGGCTAATAGAATAAAACAATAACCCACCGCCTCGGGGCTGAGATTTTATACTGACAAATTCATATGATAGATTTTTATTGTTATGGCGACATTAGCATTGTAGTCAGCGATAACTCGGACTCAGTCTGAGGTGTTTTTGTCAGTAAGGCACAATAATGAAATAGATTTCAGGTGGGGTGCTCCTTGTGGGTGCGTAAATTGATTTTGAGCATATAAAACTAAAAATACTGAGAAGTATACAGTATATTTTAAGTAATGATGATAATGAGATATCGGTCGTAAAACAATAAGATGGTGCTGCATTACCTGACATGAGGGAAATAAAAGCTTTACAAATGATGATAAAAGTTTATTTGATTGCCTTGGAAATGGCATTTTGACTGCACAGAGTCTACTGGTAATGCTTTACACATTTTTATTTCTATTGCTCTGTTCCAAAACCTACTGACCTTCCTACAGAGGCAGCACTCTGATGCAGAGGGTTTCTTCTAAGATTTTGTTTCCTTCTCATTTTGCCCCGTTTCTAAAGTAGCATAGCATACAGAAGCAGAGCATGAATTCCTACCTGAAGCATTAGTTTTATTCTAAAAAGAGAACCAGGTAAGTGGTGAAATATTTAATTGCTGACAGATGTTTTATGATAGAATTTTTTTATTACTGTCAGTATATTCAGCCATTCAGACTATTCAACTTTTCAATTTTGCATTAAACATATGGTATTTTTTTTGTGATTCATGTCATTGACCAATAATCACACTGAAACCACCAATCTCGCCCGAGAAACAAATCAGGCAGTTTAACTTCAGAAGAGTTAAACTTGAAAAAAAAAAGTTGTTTATTGAGGTCTTTCTGTGGTTAAAATACGTTCTAATGTTCATTCATGTTTATTTTGTGCTTTAAGTAGATATGAAAATAAGATCAGTTCCCATGCACATGGAACTGAGGCACTACAGCGATCTTGACACATTAAAGAGCCTCAAAATGTTATTTATTATTTGAATTTCTTACAAAATGTCAAAATTATAAAATTGATACTTTGCTTCACACCAGAAGTCACTTGCTGTGTCTTGTCTGTCAGTGTGCTGTCAATTTCCTTTGTGATCGACGATGTGTGTTTTTTTTACAGCGTGAGAACATGATGTGTAGTGTGAAAGCGACATGGCTTGTCGAACTTAGCAACAGTAACTAAGGAGGGTGTGTTTTTGTGAAGGGTCAATTCCCAGCTGAATTTGACAAGAAACATGTTTTTAACACATTAAGCATACAAACAAAAGTGCTTTTTTAAAGTTGGGGGGGTTTGGTTTTTTTTTTACTACACTTCCCAGCTAGAATAGAGTACTTCCCACTACCAAACACACAGCTGACACATGCACTTTTTGCTAATTTTATTTGGCACACAATAGTTTGTCCACAAGGTGCTAACACTTGCCCTGGCTTTCTTGTAATAAGTCAGAATTGCAAGTTATGTCAAAATTGCAAGGTTTAAAGTCAGAAGTGTAAGTTATAAAGTCAATATTGCACGTTATAAAGTCAGAATGATGAGATATAAGTCAAAATTGTGAGATATAAAGTCGCAATTGCAAGTTATAAAGTCAGAATTGGAAGATATAAAGTTGCAATTCTGAGAACATGTCCACTCAAAATTGGACTCAATAACTCATCGTAATTTTTTTTCTCATAATTGTAACTTTAAACGCGCAATTCTGACTTTATATCTTCCAATTGTAAGAAAATGTATTCAGTGGCGGAAATGGGCTTCCATAGATACCTCTTCAATATTGCCTTCAAAAATCTGAAGAAGCCAGGTGAAGCTAACATTGGATTCAGACGAGTCTTCAACGTCTTCTTACATTGGAAAGCTGGGTATAGGCCAGTGCAATTTTTTTAATTTTTTTATTACTATTATCATTTTTTTTTGTTTGGTGTACCTCCCACTTGTTTGCATGAAGAGGGCGTGGTTCATGACATATCCTGCTACCAGACACCAGATGGCGACTAACATTAAGAAGAAAAGAAAAACAACAAACTACCAAATACCTAGACACCACTTTGACCATGGTGTAATGGGTTAAAAGGTAAACACAAATCTAATTTAAACGTGTACAAACTCACTGCACAAATGTTTGTTGCGAGTGTCTGCATTCGCATGTGCTTTAAGGTTGAGTATACTTGCAAAAAGTTGTGCGTTGGACTGTGTGTATATGTAAAAAACTTTTATACGATTATACGTTGCGCTTTAGAGGGCAGCTAGCTGCCTTTATAGCTTATTTAGTTTAGGAACCAAGCGTGTAAGTCAACATATAAGGTGAACATTTGTGAGCAAGACTAAAAAACCCTGTCTGGGGCATATTTTTGACTAATTTGCCCTATGGGGTATGATGGGAATATTAATTAGCCACATCCATGACCGTCAGATAATAACAATGTCAGTGGGTTGAATGGAAGCTTTGACCTGTAAAAAGCCTATTCATATTCTCCAGTCTGCCATAGTTCTGCAAACACAGGACTTTTTCACACAGTTCCTAAATGTGCCAATTGTCCTTTTGCAAGGCATTGTGACTGAGGTCTGTAAAAAAACACCTACTTTTTTTACGGGATGCAAATTTAACATTCACAGCTCATTTAAGGCATTTTTCTCGAATAGGCCAATTTAGATACCACACTTGTGAAGGTTTCTATCAAGAGGCCACAACAGACATATATGTTCTTTGGCCTTTTCAAGCACTTCTAATGTTTAGGTTATAATTACATGTCATGGACCACAAACAGCAAAGCATATGATGTGCTGTGATTGGTCAACCCCTGCTAAGCGCCCTCTCTTCGCCCATGGTTTGCACTCTCTTCTTCGACAAGTTTCACAGCATGAAATGTAAACATGAAACCTCAGACTGCATCCTTCTAATGTCTGACTTCAAATGGTGGATCTTAAAACACTTCTACTTTAGGCCAGTTGCTCACCACAGAACTACACATGTTGGTTACACATGTAAAGCACACATATGTTAGCGAATATATTCCAAATAGCGAATACAGACAAAACACATAAAGGGTTAGTTCTAAAAAAGTTACTAGTATATTATGTAAAATTGCATTTCTTCAAAAAAAAATTATATATATATATATATATATATATATAGAAAGAGAGAGAGACTTTTTTATGTTTTTAAAAAAAACTTTTTTTTTTAAACTTCAAACTTTTTGATAAGTGTTCCCAGTTAAATTAAATTAAATATTAAATAATATAAAATTCACAGCATTATTATTAATTTTATTTTTATTATATTATTATTATATTTTCATTATATCGTAATTATATTAAATACATTTAAATTTTATTAATATGATTTTTGTTTTACAGAGATGAGTACTGTAGAAAAATTTCAATGCAAAAAAAAAAAAACACTTAACATGGCGCAAATAAGCTTCTTATTTTCTTTTTACAAAACAAAGCTCATGTCTCTTTTTCACTGTTCTTCACTTTTCAAGATGAGAACACACAGTATTAAGCATTTTCTTTAAGAAGTGTCAATTTGAATAGCTCAAAAATCCACATACAACTAAAACAGTCAATAAAACATGGCCAGCAATACCCTTAAATGTTACGAAAGAGGATTTCGGGGGTCAGTAAGTTCATTGTTTGCATTGTGTGGCATCTAAAGAAAAGGCCGGCTGGGCCATTCTTGTGTGTTCCCTCTCTCCCTAAAGGAGGTTATTTAGGACTTAGGAGTTTTAAAGAAGTTAGCGGTTTTAACGTTCTCGCTCGTTTATCCAGTGCTAAGTCCTATGGAACATATTTCATTCAGTGTCTGTTTGTTTGCTTACATGCATTTTAAGAGGAGATGACACTTGCTACAGAGTTACAAGTTACAGTCAACAAAACCTGAGTTAAAAGAGGCCCATAAGAAAATCTTGGATTTAATGGATTTAAAACAACAATGTGAGCATGAGACATGGAATATATACAATTTTTATATATATAATTTGTTTTAGCTTTTCATGGACCAGAATTGCTCTCTCTCTCACACACATACACACACCTGCTCTTTTAGGAGATGGTAAATATGGCATGCAATTACAGTACATTTAGCTTCCACACCATGGTGTGTTGTGTTAGAACTTAAGTGAAATCTTTTTGCATTAGCATGTTCATTTCACTTCAAGAGGTTTATGTCTGACAAAATCTCTAAACCTCTTGCATCCCGATTGAATAAAAATGCAAACCAAAACAAAGCTTCTTCCTACGAAAAAGATTAGACCCAAAATGGAACGAAACAAAAATTTGCACATTTAAATGTTCATCAGAAGCACAATAGATCTTAAATTGCTTAGAGATTGAATATGCCCAAATACATAGCAAATGTAAAAGAAAAAAAGAGATATATAACAATGAATAATAAAAATAAGCAAAATAGAGATCGTGGATTTTTAACACAGTTAAAGGAGTGCTTATAATAGTCACTTCACAAAGGCTTAGCTGGTGTGTGAAGAGGTAAGGAAGCTGACAGAAGCATGGACACTGCAGAGAATGAGTTAAATCAGGAAGCAGTGTAATTCAGAGACTCACGCGAGGAGGTTCATTCAGCCGTGACACAGAGCCACAGACCTATGTGTCCTGCTGAACAATCCACTTTCACCTGCCACCTCCAGAATGTTGAGCAGAATAATCGAAATCTTATGTCATGGTATCAAATAGGTAATAATATCATACCACGACTGAAAGTGTCACATATAAAATATGTGTGAAAACGACTATTTACAGATTCACTATATACACTTAAAAAAATAAAGGGAGCACTTAAACAACACAATGTCACTGCAAGTCAATCACACTTCTGTGAAATCAAACTGCCCACTTAGGAAGCAGCACTGATTGATAATCAATTTCACATGCTGTTGTGTGAATGTAATAGACGACAGGTGGAAATTATAGACAATTAGCAAGACAACCCCAATAAAGGATTGGTTCTGCAGGTGGTAAACACCTTTGCTGCGTCTGAAATCACATACTGCTTAAGTAGGTACTACATTTAAAATCGAACATACTACCGGACCGTTAAAAAGTATGTTCTATATAGTATGAATGTGGGTAGTATGAATGAAATTCAAACGTATTACATACGCCATATTGATGTTGTCACGTGTCATGGGTCGTCACAAAAAAAAAAACTTTCAATAAGTCATCCGTTTATTTAGAATGTGTTAAACAAGTGTAATTTAATCACAATAAACAAGTTTTTTTTTCTGAGGTACTTACAACTTTCCGCCATTTTTCGCATACGACGCCTCCTCTCCCTGAGCCTCATGGGATAGGAAAGTGTTTATGGTATGCATACTATAGAATCCGGCCGGAAGCAGTAGGTCATCCATGTACTTCTTGCCTACTGAATTTCGAATGCTATGAATTCGGACATACTACTCACCTCGCATACTGTTTTTCGCGTACTATATAGTAGGGAAGTAAGCGATTTCGGACACAGCTTATCTCTCAGTTCCTATGCTTTCTGGCTGATGTTTTGGTCACTTCTACATGGTTCTAGTGGTAGCATGAGACAGTGTCTACAACCCACACAAGTGGCCCAGGTAATGCAGCTCATCCAGGATGGCACATCAATGCCACCATATGCCGGTACGTTTGGCCTAATGCAAGACAATGCTAGACCTCATGTGGTTGGAGTGTGTTAGCAGTTCCTGCAAGATGAAGGCATTGATGCTATGGATTGGTTCCTCAAACCTGAATCTAATTGAGCACATCTGGGACATCATGTCTTGCTCCATCCACCGAGTCCACGATGCACCACAGACTGTCCAGTAGTTGGTGGATGCTTTAGTCCAGGTCTAGAAGGAGATCCCTCAGGAGACCATCCTCCACCTCATCAGGAGCATGTCCAGGTGTTGTAGGGAGGTCATACAGGCACGTGGCCAAATCCAGTCCTCCATCGGTTAATAAATTGATTTCCATTGATATTTTTTTTTGTTGTCAGCACATTCAACTATGTAAAGAACAAAGTATTTCATAAAAATATTTAATTCTAGGATGTGTTATTTTAGTGTTCCCTTTATTTTTTTGAGCAGTGTATTTATTCATTTATACATTTCAAATATTGTTTTTTGTTCATGCAATGACATCCAGAAAAAAATAAATAAATAAATTGGAACATGAAAAAAAGAAAGATAAAAATAAAAAATATCTGCTTTTGTGTTCCACAGAAGAAAGACATTAGGTTTGAAATGGCACAAGGAGGAATAAATAATATTAACAACAACAAAAAACATTTATTTATTTATTCATTCATCAATACCAAAGTTATAGTTTTACATTAAATCATATTAAAATGTGTTAAAAAAATGTATATGTTATGAAACAATTCTGCTGTGCTCATTCAGGGTTATAATTGTAAAAAAAAACAATAATATTACTAATAAATCAACATTTTTTTTTTTAATCTTCCAGCTAGCTGCTAAGGTTTTTTTTATTATTTTAATGTAGATTTACTTGCTATTCTAAAATAACTAACCAGAAATTAAAATGTATAAAACTAATAAAAGGAAATAAACTAAAAAAAAAAAAGAAAAGAAAAAACCACACTGAAACAATTTTTAACTAATGGAAAAAAAGATAAAGTATCTAAATATAAAGTACATACAGTACATGAAATATGAATTACTGATTTTAAAAATATTAATACATAGTATCTCCAGCCCGATCTCACATCAAATCTTCCATATTTTACGAGGTGACTAATTTGTAATTTTTTTGCTAATTCGTACGTATTTTACGAGTTGCCAATTCGTATGAATTTGTACGAATGTCCTACAACTAACCCGCCCCTAAACCTAACGGTCACTGGTGTTTTAGAAAAATCATTAAATATCGTATGAGTGATGTTGTACGAATTCGTAAAAATGAGCATAAATTAGCCACCTCATAATATATGTACAAATTAGCCATGAGACTGTGTTTGTATCTTAAACGAAACCAAAATAACTGCTTAATAACCTATTTATTAAGTGATATTTGTTACTACAGTAGCAAACTTAACTTAATAAATAAGTTATTACTCCAGAAACAGTAGTATAAAATGTCTATACTATCCACTACCACTCTACTGACTGACACATTTATACCATCATACTGTAAACATCTCTGCTATAGCCTTCAAATAATGAATAAAATGCCTTTTAGTAATGCAAGACTTGTTAGCTACTCCCAGAGTTTTATTCCAATCACATACAGTTGACTTGCTAACTAATGCACCGGCCAGCAGAAACACATCAATACATGCCCATAGCTAGCGGCTAGTCTGGCCACGATAATATCAAACCTTCCTCAGAGAGGATTTGTTCTTGTCACAAATGGCCATTACTGACATTAGCAGCATAATGAGGGAGTCATGGCCGCTGTGGTGGGACAGTCCTGTGGGGCCGAGTTACTGTTGGGGGGGGGGTTGGAGCTCCTCAAGTACCACCTGCTTTGCTTGTTCATGCTGTCACTGCTCAGCCTGTTTTGGGCGCGCAGGGGTCTTTTAGAGTTTAGATATGCCTTTGAAGCCCTCTTTGATTTTTAGAATATGCACACGATCAATAAGGAGCCGGGACTTCAAAGAGGTTTGCTGCCCTCACCTGCTGCTGGTCACCGGGGCTGAAGAGTTTTCAGTCCCTCACAGAGACTAAACAAACCAACAGCAAAAACAGACACAGAGCAGCTAATAAACTTAACACAGAACAACACAGAGAATGCTACCGTGTGAAGGGGGCCTTCAAAAAAACTAATAAATGTTTAATTGACTAGACTGTCCCTCACAGACATTAACCATGGGACTCTAGTGTCTGGTAAAATACTACAAAAAACTTAGAATGAAAAAAATGAATGAATAATGCAAGTTCCAGTCAATGCTCAACAATATTTGTGATGTGCCAAACAAACATTACTTAATAACTATATTTTTACTTACTTTCTTCTTTGATTTGATTTACTCTGTACACATTCAATAAATAAATAAATGTATACTGTAAATATTTAGCTAAAATTGCAATGGAAATGGAAATAATAAAAATAAAAAACTATTAGATACTAATTAAAATGATGATACATAAAATATCACTTTAATAAACTAAATTTTAAACAATAAAAAACATCAACATTTAAATAAATGGGAAAATAAACAAATGAAATATAATTATTTTTTGCAATTTAATATCTATTAGTTTTCTGCTTGAGGTAAAATATAACAATGTGAATTAATGTTTATTAATTGATGTTTTTTTGGGGGTTTTTTTAGACACTATGGTAACTAATTCATTTATTCATTCATCCAATTCTGGAAATTAATAAATGTAAGAAAAACAAAAGCAAAGCAGAACAGAAAGTTTCATTCACGTTGCTTCTTTGTACATTAATGAAACATGAATTATATGAATTATACCTGGTTATCTTTTTTTCACATCATATGCTTAATCTGCAAAATGAAGTTCATTTCAAAACCCATCTTTTTTTCCAGTGCTGAGTTACAGAGAGTTATAGAGTCACGACAGCTTTCCACTCCACTTCAAACAGCCTTTGATTAATGAATAATATTTGACATTCACTTTAATGTCATGAGAAGACACTCAAATGTAATGCCATATATGAAACACTAAATATTCCTGAAGAATGCCTTTGTATAGAGCTGCGAAGCCAGTGAAGTGGCAGTGAAGGTTCAAGAAGTGGATTGTAATGCATGATATCTAAATAACCCAAAGAGATGATTATTCTTTAAATCTGCACGACCTATGAAACTGTCAGATCCTTGTGAACGCTCTCTATTAGGATTCATTTTAATCTCATCCAGTTTAGGCAAGGGGAGGGTTGTGAATAACAATGACCAAACTCTCCTCCACAAAGCTTCTGTTAGGATGAAGTCGCTAAGCTGCAAATGCAAACGAAGCTTGTCATGTGCTATAATATTTTTCGGTACTTTCCTTTTGTTTGGAGCATCTGAATTGACACGAGGGGCGTGGATCTGAGAGTTTGAAACAGCCAGCAGGATCTAAACCAGTTTCTTCCATCTCACCTAGCAGTAATCACTAGACATGCTGCAGGTGCTTTCATAATAAAAGGTGTGGTGGAGGCAGGTTACCTCCTCCGGACCGACACAATGGGCCCCTGTATAGACATTAGGCAGGTAGAGAGGCTGGGATACTCACATAATAGACCAGCAAGCACCCCATTTGCATTTCACCATTCAAGGGCCGAGACTTTGTGCATCGAAACATATGAAAAGGCCCCATTCAAAAATGCTAATGGGATTGTGTATGCCACAATGCGAGTGGGATGACTGCAAACTTCCTGAGTTGTGAAGTCTGTGGTGGCTAGCCTCTAATTGCAGGCCAGTGATTGTTATCCATACTGTGAGCTCGTTAGCTTTGACTAGAACATGGCTGAGTAATGTCTAGGTTTAGATTCTGTGCTTTGAAAGATGTCTTAACTCTGACGTAAAGTACACAAAAAAAAAAAAAATGTAAAAAAATAAATAAATAAATAAAAATTGTACAACTTTTAATAAGGTATTAAATAATAAGGATTAATAATAACAATAAAAATAATAATAATAAGGATATAACGTGCATATATATATATATATATATATATATATATTTATAAATATTTAAAATTAACTAAAATAAAATATACATATTTGCCAACAGACTGAAGCTAAAGTGATAAAACAACTAGCTAACTAACAAAACAATACACATATAACAAGTAATTGTCATATCTGTGCACCTCTTTAAGATGGAACGCTTAAAAGCAATAAAAGCCTCTGCAAACTGACTAAATGTAAATGTAATTAAAATGACCAAAACATTTTAGAAAAAAAAAATATATATAAAAGAAATGTAATTAATTTCAATATATTTAAATACACCTTCTTGTAGATTTTCTTGATGATGTGCTAAATTTTGTAAGCTTTTGGAAATAATTGCAGGTGATTTCGAAAGGTTAGGTGAAGGAAACTTTATAATATTTATTGACTGACATAATATTTACATGATTTGTTTTTAACACTACTTTCGACTAGTGATTATTTATTTATTTATTTATGTATGCTTCTCTTTGATTGTATGTTTTACATTGTACGTGTACATTCAAGTGTAATAAGTTTACAAGAAATTTTGTTGAAACTGGTTTGAACGATTTCGAAAAAACACTTTGACTGCAAAGTTTACATTTGTAAGATCTTGGTACACTTTCTTGACATTTTAGATAATTTTTTTTTTTTTTGGCCTAAATGTTTTTCAAAAATGCAAAATATGACATTCCTAGGAGCTTAGTTTGTGAGTTTTAAACTACATTTTTCCTTTTCATCATCTCAAACATCTTTATTTAGTAATTACATTTCGAGTAAAAGGCAGAATTAAAATAACCCCTGAAAGAAACAAACCATTGTTTCATTTGTCTGGGTAAATTGCGACCGACCCTTTCTTATGGTCTTTTCACAGTTCTGGCACAATTGTTATTTTTTTCCCCCTTTTATCCTTTTCTTCCTCCTCTTCCTCCGTTTAGTGAGAGGCAATTACGTCCTCTCAGAAATCGGATGTGAGAGCTTCTATAAAGACACATGTTTTAAAGGAGCAAATACTCCAGTGCAAATTCAAAATTAGAGCAAATTACGCACCAAGTGATTATGAAACTGTTGGTAGAACAGAAATCAGTCCCATAAAGGGGTAGAAGAAAACGGCTGGGCAATTTGTAGCGGCCGGCCACAAGAAGTGACGGCAAAGTCAAGTCCCGAAGCCAGGATAAGGAGGGGGTGCATGTGGAAGTGGCCTGTGGTAAAAATAATTTCAGTTAATGGTCAGAGCACGGACCTTTGGCTAACACACTAACTGACACTGGAGGTGAAGGTAATCAAACTGACATTAATGCAGGCCCCGAATGTGACATCTCGTCATCAGGAATTTTCTTCATTGGCACAGAAAATGCCAGGCTGCTCACCTCTGACTGCGTGGCCCCCACATCTATTAACCTTATTGATTTGGAGCCCTGCTGATCCCCTCCAGATCTCCAGCACCCCCACTGAGCCGGTGAAGTGGATCAATCCGTCGCCGGGGGCCACAGCTCTAACAACGATGCGCATGGAGACTACTGTTTGTGGCATGAAATTAATATCCAGATATGGCTTTGAAAGTGCATTTACACAAACCTCGCTTTTGCTTTTTTTTTCGACGTCTCTTCACCCTTCTCTCCTTTTTTCTCGTTTCAGGAAACTGAATGGAGTTTATGCAAAGAGCACCAGTGGGTGTTATGATATTGGTATTTCAAGAAAGCACATAATTTCACAGCCCCTTAATATCATAAAACAAGCATTACCATCATTACAAGTATCAAATCAATAATGGGATAATACAGTACAATATATGTGTTTCTTTAATTCTTTGATTGCCTTTTGATAAATTAATGTTTGTGCTGAACTGATTTGCTCTGACGATGACGGGGAAAAAAAAATAAAAAATACTTCTCCAGATAGCATTTACATTTAATTTGCAGTTGCTATGAGCAAATACCACTCCAGATTATGAGTTTTACAAATAGCACATTTAGTTTAATAAAACATTCTTTGGATGAAGTAGCCATTCTTGATAAAGAAACACCAGTAATCAGTATAATCCATGCACAACCAACTGGAAAGTTAAAGTTTAATACATGCAAATGCACGGCTTAGCCACTGGCATTTAAATTTCGTACACGTGGTCTCTCTCTTTTGTGGGCTACGTTCTTCTTGATTAATCAACATCATTTACATAGCTGATTTTTTATATTTGTTATGCTCTGATTGTGTGAGCCTCATATTTGATGAACACTCTGATGGACTATGGAGAAACATTAGACATTATTTTCACTCAATAATCCTGTTTCTGAAGCAGGCCAGTCAATGTCCATTAAGACGAATACGCTTGCCATGTTCGGCTGCGACGCACATGTGATCTAATGACATATGGTTTTATTGTCATAAAGACGGGAAATTTCACACAGAATAGACTTGAGAGTTATGGTGTAGATCAATATAGATATATCGTAGATATAGTACTTTTTTAAGCTTGACTGCCTCTGATCACAAACTGTTTTTATAGCAGGAACTAAGTAACTAAGACAGTAAGACATCCCCCACCATGTAGTAAATTATAATGTATTTCAATGCAAAAATTTTGTGACCATTCAAACCATTCAAAGGTTTTGGGGTCGTAAGATACTTAAATGCATTTAAAATAAGTCTCTTATGTTAAAAACCCTGTCTTTCTTTATCAAAATACAATAATACTGTAAAATATTATTAGAATTTAAGATGACTGTTTTCTTTGTAAATATATTTTAAAATGTAATTTATTCCTGCGATGCAAAGCTGAATTATCAGCATCATTACTTCGGTGTCTTCGGTGTCACATGATCCTTCAGAAATCACTCCAATATGCTGATTTAAATTTCTTATTGCCAGTGTGGAAGACAATTGTGTTCTTGGAAAAACACAAAAAAAAAGAAGCATGAAGTTTTCAAACAAGAGTGTATGTTAAGTTCTTAGTTTGATGAATGAGATAACCTAACTACAAGACCAAGTAAGTTATAAAGAATGTCAATAAACATCATAAATTACTGTACTTTGACACATTGTTAACAACTGTTCATAGATATGTATTTGGGAAGAGTACTACAGCGTCAGAGACACATATTACTATAAGTGATACAAGAGGAGTCAGATTTCAAACAGTGGCTCCCATGGGACATGTTTTTGTCCCTGAAGTTCCTCAACTGTTCCCAGCGACTGTCCATGAGACATTTAGCTTTAAACAGGTGGCGTGCGTGGGATCAGAGCGGATGGACTGAGAATCTAGACCTGCTATTATAAGCCTAATCACACTCTGGAGGTCAAAGGTTAACTGCCCCTTCTGCATGACCTCCCTTTGTTCTACGGAACGAGACAAGATGGAAAATGTTCCACTTTTTTGTCTATTTGTTCTCTTTTTTGGAAGTAAAATATTATGTTCAGCTGATTCTCATTGATTCGCTCACACTGCCAAATGCAAGTCAAAATTCCATTCCTTTTTGAAGTCAAGCAAAGGGGAAAAAAAAAGCATCTGCAAAAACAATCTTCAGTAGCCTTACACACACACTCTCTTTTTCAAACAGCCCAGCTGTAACAACCTTGCCTGGACAAACACACGGTAAAGAATAATCATTATATAGAAGATAATATATTTTGTGATTGTGATTAATTACATATATTTAGTCCGCGTAGTCATTTGATACACTGTAAAAAAGAAAAAGTTAGTTCAACTCAAATTTTCAAGGCAACCGACTGCACAGAATTTTTGAGTTTAAGAT
>JAUMHI010000070.1:2929530-2956534 GCA_032359435.1 Enteromius unitaeniatus
CCAACTAACAATTTTATTGTCAGTGAATGCAAAAATCTTAGTAAGGTGAACAATTTTGAGTTGTCGTTTTTACAGTGTAGCTTTCATTTGCATTTGTATAATAATCTATTTTAATGTTACGTATATTCAATAGGACAGAATAACGATAAAAAGGACAAATAACTTTATAATAGCTCTTAAAAAAATAATTAATTAAAAAGATTACAGTTTTAGAAGTCAGAGGTTAGGAACTCATTGACTGATAATCAAAAATGAAAGATTATGAACATTTCAAATTAATTAATTACATGGCATATAAAAGACGCTACGTATGCAGGTTCGGCTATTTTAGGATTCACCAATCAGCTCACGCTGGAGGTCATAAAACAATGTGACGGCAATTAATGGAGAGCATTAAATTACCAGGCCCATCTTAATCACATGCATGCGTGCACTAGCCGCTCTGGAAGTCGCACTGACAACGCTGGATAGAGACAAGCCTCTCAATGGCAGCTTCCTTGATGGCCATAATAGCTTAATGTCGGGATTTGACAGCAATATTGGGGGGGAGTGACTCTTTGTGCGGCAGTGTGGCCCAGAGGCTTTTGCTGTCACTGCTGATGACAGTAACTTTCTCCATGCAGATTAAATTGGTGTTTACAGATTTGCCCTGGGTGTAAGTCCCCTCTCCCACTGGGATGCAGTGACACGGGCTGATGAGGAATCCTAGACAGGACCAGCCACTGTAGACGGCGAAGCTTCTGTCTCCATCACACCAGGACCTCTCGTCTGCTAGAGCTGATGGGACTTCACTGGGACTGACTGAGTACAGGATAAACCGAGTAGACTGGATCCGCTGTAGCTTCTGATACAAACAAAATGTGTATTGTTTGGCTCAGTGGAAATGTTCTTGCTCAGGTTGCTTTTTCATGATTTAGGAGATAAGTTGGGATTCATTCACTCCAATGTTTCTCATAACTTTGTTAGGATTATAGAGTGAGTTATATATAGAGGTTGCATTATATAATCATTTGTTCCTTATTCGTGTAATATACAACGTTTTGGCCATACTGTGCAAGTCATGCCTATAAAACTCATTTGAATGTTATTGAATTGAGTGTGTTGCAACTCAAATAATATGCTTCAAATGTTTAAAATCTCAGGGTTTTTTTGTTTTCTTTTCTTTTCTTTCAGAGACTTTGGTATCTCAGGAAATTGAGATCTCTAATAAAACATTAGATGAAAAATGCAAGATTACTAAGGTCTTATGATTTTAAAAAAAGCTGAAAGCTTGTTAAAAAAGTATTTTCAGCTGAAACTTAAAGTATCATACTGACAGCAAACTAACTAATGTTTGTAAGGGAGGAGGTAGAGGGTTAGTTCACCCAAAAATGACCCTTACCCTCAAACCATCCAAGGTGTATAAGATAAAAATTGTCATGGCTATTCCAAGCATCATCACTGCAGTGGCTGGGTGTTTCTCTTTACCAGTCCGAAACACAAATAAATAAAGGGCATGTATCTATAATAAACACCCCCTTTTATTCACCTCCCAGAGCCGTGTGAGGGACATTTTATTATGGATGCGCACACATCTTTTTCCTGACGTAAAAATGGGCACGACCGTTTGTAGATTCTATGGCTCTGGCTTCTGGTCGTAACCGTGTCAATTATGAACATACTGGTTTGTAGTAGTTTTACAGTTTACTGCATGTTGTTATTCCCATCTAAGTGTGTTAAAGAAACACTTTACTTTGACACTTCACCTTAGACATTCTACTAATTATAAGCAACAATATGTTAACTACCAGTTATTAAAGGATTAGTAGACTTTCTACTTAATATTTAGCACTTTTATATTATTTGTCATCCAACTGACATTCTACTAAGCAACTTGACAATAACAAAACTTAACTTAATAAGGTCTACTAATACTCCAACAAGAGTTAGTTGATATGTGGTTGCAGATACTTTTAATTGGAATGTCTAAAATGAACTCTCAAAATAAAGTGTAAACCTATTTATAGTTTCTACTGTTGCGATAAAATTGAAAATGAACAAAATTATATGGATCTAACCATTATAGTGAAGAGCCATCAGTTGTTTTACCTGTGGTCACTATGGTTCTAGACCAATGACAGCATCTTGAACTAAACCCCAAATCAATGTCAAACTCAGTAACGCCCAGCAGTTTCAGAACATTTGCAGGGAGGCCCATATGTATGGTGGTTGCCTGTTTGTCACTTAAAGTCAAAAAGCGGCCTTAAGTTGCAGGGCGGATGATGAGAACTTAACAATAATGACAATTACTTTCGGTTCCTCCCCTTTTTTCACACCCTAACATCTTGATTTCATGGGTGACACTTAGGACTTCTCAGTGTACATTAATGGGAGCTATGGGACCCCTTTCTCTGTCACCCTCTCCCTTCGCTCACAGAGCTCCAGTAGAGGATAAAATCAATTTCCTTCTTATAAGAAATTTGCATGATGTGAAAAACAGTTTCCATTGCAAAATAGGTCAATAAAGTCATCCTTACGAACCATTACCTGAAGCGGTACATAACTGGAAAACCACTTTTGTGGCCAACAAGTCATACATTTTTATTGGCTGTTGCTGATTTTTATAAACCCTTAAAATAGGCTACTTAATAAATATGCCCTTTGGGAAATAAATAACCATCCCAATGATCAAGGCTAATCTTTAACACT
Organism: Enteromius unitaeniatus; assembly: GCA_032359435.1. Lineage (NCBI taxonomy): Eukaryota > Metazoa > Chordata > Actinopteri > Cypriniformes > Cyprinidae > Enteromius > Enteromius unitaeniatus. The sequence continues at coordinate 2,932,219 of JAUMHI010000070.1, forward strand.
ATAGGCCAACCAAAGGCCGCCGGGATTAAAATACTGAATTAAAGACTGATCAAATATTGTCCTCTTGTTTTGGCTCAAGCTGCCAAAACACGGCAATTTGGGGCTTGCCCCATTCATGCCAGCAGTGTGTTACAACCAGTAGAGACTGATCCTGGCTGACTGGTGGCCAGGGCATCCACGGTCTGCGATCTGTCAATCTGGGTTCCGCTTTAGCCAGTGTGATAGTGTCGGGGCGAGAGGTCTCCATGGTTCAGTTGGCTTTGAGCCCAAATGAGGGATCACTGCGTGTCCAGGGACCATAGGCCCTGGGGCACGCAGCGACAGACCAGAAGCATCAGGACAGATTTGGGAAAGTGCTATCAGCAGGGGTTCCTCAATGTGGCTAGGGCCCAGTAAATAGAAAGCATGGCGGCAGCAGCGGGCAATTTTCCCAGAATGCATTTTGCAAAGCTTATTTCCAGAGCAGGGAGGACCAGGCACGCTGTGGGCAGGCCTCCACATCGAAACCACTTCATTTCCTCCTTTCTTCCAGCTTTTGGTTTGATAGTCTTTAAATCTCTGTTTTCTTTGGGCCGTTCGGTGTGGAACTGATCATCAGGAACTCTCCCCCTTTGATCTCTGGAGTAGATAGAGGGATCGCTTTCTCCATTGCACACTGCGTTGTGTATCTTGGCTGGCTTTCAACAACAGTGGTAGGCAGGTTTTAAAAAGTGGGAAACCACACGAGCTACAGATGACAGAGTGCTATGTGACCTTTAGAGGGACTGGTTCACCAGCGTTCGTGCACCAACACATCCAATTCTTCCCACTTTATTTGATTTATATTTCATAGCGTGGTACTATATTTAATCCAAATGCAACCCTGCAGGTCTGTGATTCACTTTAAAGATGGCAGAGGTTGAATAACATCACCAGGTTAGGGAAATATTGTATCAATCCCGCTGATTTAACCCATTTACTACGTACCACTGGTTCAAGAGCTACGTAGGAAATCCAAGTGTATGAAAGGCTCTACAATGTGCCCTCTAAAATAATTACGATGACACCTCCAATTGTCTCGTCAGCTTCTTGGAGACTAGCTCTCAGAGGCGGTAATTAAATGAAGCGCAGGAGAAGAAAGCTGCAACAATTCCACCACCTCATAAATCTTCCAGAAACATTATTTGTTCTAAAATTTAGTTCTCGCAAAAACGTTTCATTTCTTAATTCTGCTGCTGTCTTTGGAGAACGCTCAGTTGGATGTCTCATTCCTGTTGGAAGTGGTCAGTGTCCTGGCTGGCTTCATAATAACATATAAGAGTGAGCAGCATTTTTATTATAGACCACATTACATGGACATGTTTAACAGATAATGTCAGCATTAAAACGATGTAGTTGTTCTTCAATAGGTCTGTTTTTCTTTATAAGTGCTAAATTGTTGCGCTAGCTTTTTGACGCGTTACGGGTATTAGTGCAACACTGCAACTCTTATTCAAAGCAAAAATAAACAACATCTGACCTTTAAAATGTAAATAGAATTTTCTAGCACAAGCTGCCTGAAGATGCTTATTAAATTACATGGGGATGAAGCATAATTAGGAATCATTTAAAAGTAGATGGGGTAATTATTGCAGAAGCAGCTTAACTTATTTTGGTCCTAAATTGAAGACCATCGTGAATGCAGCGTGGATCTGCCCAGACATGCTAAAACCCAATCTAAATCTTAATTAAATTTTGCTCAAAAAAGTGCAAAGAAGAGCTTAATCCATTTACGAGAGGCTGTTGAAGGGTTATTAGCAGACATTAATTCGTTAAGAGGAACTGTGCGTAGGCCTTGTCTATGTTGTAAAAGAAGAGGCTTGCGAGGCGTACAAAGGGCTCCTGACTTAGAAATGAAAGCTTAGCGTGAATAGATACGTCAAGGCCGCTAATGTGTTTTCTCTGTGTGTTTCTGTTTTGAATAACACGACTTTGTCCTATTCTCGTGTCTAATTAAGACGAGAACCTCCTGAAACAAGCACCTAAGCCAGGTAGGTTTGGTCCTGCCCTGACTACAACTCCACAGGGGTCAAGTTCTCCGCTATAGTGCTGCTAATAACATCATACGAGACAAAGCTGGATCGCCAAAGTACAAACCCAACTTCAAAGAAGCTGATAGTACGGAAAAGAAAAGAAGCTTAGAAGATGCGAAACCCCTATTTGAAGAGGTTTTCTAAAAGCAGGGCCATCCACAGTGTCGAAACAGCATGGCCTCTTGGTTTCAATCAGCCAAACTGCAACACAAATATATGCAGAGAAATGCACAACAAAGGCTACAGCTTTTAAGCTAGCAATTGAGTTTCCTAATACTGCTCCAGAGTAGAAAAGGAGCCATTCATGACGCTTACCACTACGAAAAGGAGAAAGATGGAAGAAGAAGAAGAAAAAAAAAAAACGTTGAGGGTACATCCTTGACTAAATCCTCTTTTCAAGCATAATCCACCTTGCACTCTTTCTCTGAGAACTAGAGTGTGTAGCATCTGAACTCGTCTCAGAAGCTCATTCAACAGCCAGCTCAGCCGACTTGATTATGTCCCTGTTGTGGCAGACCTATTCACCCCTTTGAGCCTTTCCAACACACCTGGGATAAAAAGGGGGATTTAAACAAGCCTGAATGGTTTAACCAGGTGTTGAAACAAATAATGGTTTAACATTGTAATTAAAATAGCATGAATAGCACGTTGCTCCTGGTTAAAGGTCCCCCGTTTGAATGACTTTTGGTATGCAAAAGGAAATGATGCTGAAAGGTCCTTTTTTTGTCGCACTCATTGAAGAAAATATCGTGCTAATGGTGAATCAGATCCATTAAACTATATGTTGCTTTAATGGCAGCTGGTAAAGTAGCCTGCGTACTGTCACAGTTTCTTTATCTGAATTGGGAGATTAGCTCATTTTCTCTTCAAAAATGTTAATGGATTTGGGTTTGATTAGAGCATTGTTTAAATCTTTAAAAAAAAAATTTGGTTGCCACCAAAAAATTTTCAAAATCAAGAACATGAAACATGACTGCTGAAAAGCCGAAAAAAAACGTCATGTAGGCAGATCTAACTTTATTGACTCGGGCTGGGCGGTATACAGCTTACAAAGTTGCAATCTGCCATTCTATCAATATATGTATGTTTTGATAATAACAAAGTTTCGGGAGGAGTGCTGAACGAATTAATCGCGGCTGGCGTCGCATCATCTAATCAATCTCCTTGTTACGATTACCCAATCAAACCCTTTCTACCCACTATAAATAACCTTGTTTCCCCTACGTCCGCATCTCGCCTTTTGTGCACCCCTCCCCCTCCCAAGCTCCATGACTTCCTCTGGGGGGGCAGACGGAGATCGAGCCGGATGCCGGGTCCTTGTCGAGTCCGCTGTTCTCCCGGCTCGTTCCCTGGATAGCACGCCAAATTTGCTATTATCCATTCTATTAATGAGGAAGCGCGAACTTGTTAAGCAGAGGTCTATGCGGCTGCTAAATGCAATAGAGGAATGTTAGATGAATGGGAGGAAAGGATAAGCATGGTCCAAGACCAACACTGAAATCTTTCACATCAGTATAGACGTCTCACCTTGCCTGTTGCATTTGGCTGGTTATGAAGTACAGTACATCCCACAGCTGTATTGGTGTATCAGCAGAGCGTTGACTCCACTCAGCTGTGTTTAAGAGGATGCTGGGAAAGCTGAGGGAACCCAAATGGAGAAGTTTCCAAACAGGAGAGGTAAAACTTCCTAGCAGACCCTCATTTCTCCTGAGTGCCGCACGACTCCCTGTGGAGAGGGTCCTAATCTCCACACATCAAGCGATGAAGAAACGAGAGCAGCAGGGAAAAAAAAGACTGATTGCGGGTGATTGGCAGTATATGCAGTTACCGCCGTTACTCCATTTTGGTTTTCTCTGAGAAAAATTTGATTCATTGTAAGAAAAAGGCAGTTGGAGGAGGATCTATTAAAATGGAGGACAGATTAAGAAGTGCCTCGACTGAGAAAAGAATCAATGTAATTGGATGGCTCAGAGGTCAGTGTAGACTGTGTATATATGGAGTCATTCATGTTAATTGGCAACCTGTGGACACTATTCTATATAAATTTCATGGCTTGTTATTCTTTAATATGCAATCTGTATATGCAAAATGTTTCATTACTCTTTTACACATAGGACTTGAGACCTCTTATGAAATATGATCTGTTTACACTGAGGTGGTGTATTTTAATAGAAAAAAAAGTATTACAATGTACCCCTTGCAAAAAGCAGCATAAATGTATTACATAAATTACATGTTAATCACAGTTGCAAGTAACAGTGTAACATACACAAGTCAGTTATCGTTTGTTAATTAAATAGTTTATACATACTTACAGCAACCAATAAAACTGTAGCACTCTTTACATGTTCTGTTCCAATTTTTAGCATATTTGAGAGCATAGATTTTAGTCTTTGACATATTTATCATTCAGTTGTACCCATTTAACTATGGATATTAAAGACAAATGAATAAGCAATTTTAAGCACAAAGGTCCTGGATCTAAAAATAAAAATAATTAATAATGATGCATTTTTGGGGGTTGAGGTGGAATATGATAACTTTTTTATATCTATTTTTCCCCTCAAATAATGTACAAATAACATGTACACAATTGATTGTGCTATCATGGGTGTGTGTTTGCGTGTGTATCAGAGACAGAGAGAGCGAGGGCTTGGGTCATCAGTGCTCCATAGCGTGCAGCGTGTGGCAGCAGACAGCGGGAGACTCTGCACACATGCGGACTTCACATCAACGCCAGCGGAAGGATGAGCCGGGGAGACAGCACAGCGGCCCACTCCGAACTTACTTAAGGTAATTAAACTTGAGAAAGGTTACAGTTTGATGCTGAACTGAGGAGAAAGCCCTTTCTTCTGGGCATGGGCCAGGAAGGGCCATCTCGTCAAAGCGGCTAAATGGTGACCCATCTACTCTTTTAGGTAAGCGGATAGGACACAGGAAGGCCTTCGACGCTGACAGAATAAGGATGAGGCACAAAGATAGTAGTGATCAAATTAGAAAACCAACCTTTTTTGTTTATTTATTTATTGTTTTAAGTCTGGTGTTGAAGAAGAGAGGCTGTTCAGGATACATGGCACAACAAATAGGTCTTGAAAGGAAACTCTGAAACTCACTACACAAGAAGGGTGGATACTGAAAAAAAACTCACTTTCAATATTAATAAAGGGAAGTGGAGCTGAAAGGTGAAACAGAGCAAGGTCTATGTGTGTTTTGGATAGTTGTCACAATGTTTATATGTAGGTAAGGTATTCTGGGGAGTTGCTCAAGTCAAAAAAGACCAGTCCCAAATTTCTAAATACAGCTTGGATTCTAACTTGAAAGCTTGTTTCTGCTAAAGGGTGAAACAAACATTGCTACTTTATTTAATGTTCGTGCACAGAAAATATTCTTATATAGTAACATTCAATATATGAAATTATTTAATGTATAGTAAAAATATAAAAAATAATATATTGTGTCAATATTCTATATGACATATATATATATATATATATATATATATATATAGAGAGAGAGAGAGAGAGAGAGATAGATAGATAGATAGATAGATAGAGAGAGAGAGAGAGAAAGAGAGAGAGAGAGATGTAGAGATGCATATGTGTGTGTGTGTGTGTGTGTGTGTGTATAGAAATGTAACAATATATTGACTTGGCATAGTGTAATGTATGAAACTGTGTATTCAGTTATAAACTATGTAATAAAATGTTGTACTGTTTGTAAATAAATACATTTCAAGATATCTAATATCACTTTATCCATTGTATAAACATTGCCACTTTGTGCCACATGTGATCAAATTAACAAAATATCTTAACATTTTAACATAAATTTTCAGTAAACATTTTTTTATGCCACCACACATGTTCGTATATGAAAGGTGCAACTATGCTGCAAACAATAAAGTCATATTATTTGTGTGTGTGTATATATATACATATATATATATATATATATAATGTATATGATATTCATTTTAATATGTGAAATAATACTTTATTTATGTGTTACTCTAGGGCAGAAACAGGCACAATATGGGTCCCTTCTTCAAAATAAATCTTTTTTTTTTCTATCAACCACAAAGATTATTATTTTTTATTATAATGTATTTGCATTTATTCATATTTAATCAAATGTGCAATGTTGCTACTTATAATTTAAGGCTATTTATAATTTAACTGACATACACCAAGGTTATCAAAATTGCGTGCAATGCCAATGAAATACTCAACAAGTCTATGGGGTTTTTTCACTTGTGAAGAGCCACATCTAATCTCATGATTTGAGATATGTATTGCACAACTTAAATTACACAGAGTGAAAGATCCACCAAAGATTAAAGATACTGGGAATGAGCAACAAGAGTAATGATGATGCCATAGCATCATCAATGATTTTTAATCTAAAAAGCATGATAAAGTGTACTAACCCTCACAACCGAAAAATCTTCCTCTGTTAGTAACTCAGCAACATGTGACGTGTCTCCAAAAGGCCATTATTTAAGTACTCTTGTCCTCTTGGGCTACAAGAGGGCCATTTCAAAGTTGAGCACATGTCCTCGGCTTTGTGGTCATCAGCAATTGATCCAAGCAATGCGCTTCTCCAAGCTTTTTGTTGACGTGTCAGTTGCACACTCCGGTGTCTCGTGAGAGTGGGGCACATACGCTGTGGATGATAGTCCTCTTTGTCTGCTGTCACAAGGCCTGCTTCCATCTCAATGGCCTCTGAATAGGTCTCGCCAGCTGTCATGCAAAATGAGTGCATTTCATTACAAATTAATTTATCTGATCTTGATGCTATTACTTTTGGTTTCCCCCCTTCTTTCACGTCTCACCCCTCCCTAATCATAATTATTTAACGCTCCAGGCAACAATCTATAGCTCACCAAAAACAAATAAACAGTGGGTGTCCTCGATCATTTGTGAGAGGGCAGAGATTTTTTTTAATAGAAACATTAATATCATGCATTTTTAATGCAGGCTTTAATGTAGTTAGAGAAGTCTGTCTAACCATCTAAAATGTAAAAGGATACACTTGATTACCTGTCATTATATGACAACTGGAAATTTGATTACAGAAGGAATTATATATTTAACAGCCGTAAGAAGACCCCATCCAGATTAGGCTTGTGGAAAAATGTGCAATATCATTTGCGTCTTTTAATCAAGCCTTCGGATTGTTTGTTTGTCTGGCTCTGTCAGTGAACGTGAAGCTTTGAATGAGAGCCCTCTAATCTGACGAGTTGATTATTTTCTGTCAGTGACGTGCACAATCCTTTTTGTCAGGTTCGACATAGCCTCAAAAATAGTCAAAGCTCCAATCAACCATCAGAAGTCTTGCGGCGGTAACATTAGCACACCATTTCTTCAAATGTTCTTTGATTTCCAGGTGAACAGAAAGGAAGGTCGCCATTTACACCCACGTACGTCTGTTCCTTAAGAGTCTTACTTAAAGAGTACTTCAACATCTCAGCAGCCAAAAAGGGCAACCTGAAGTGGAGCTCAATGCAGATCACACCGTTCAAGAGCCAAGACTCCTCTCAACTCTCTGAGCACACTATTGTCCGTTTCAAATCCTAAATAAAATGGAAAGAAGCCTGTCGACTATCCAAATCTAGTCAGGAGTGCCTCCTTGATCTAAGTATAGTACTCTTCCTGAGGTATGGACAACATTAAAGTATTAACAAAAGCTCTGGCTGATACAAACACCAGTGCAATTTTGCACAAACATGCTCCATTCGAATATTTCACAGCAGATCTTTTCGCAAGCGTCTTCTGTTAATGCATCCAGATTAAGCGCTCTCTTGGTTCACTTGGGCCCGCATCACTTTAAAGCTGCTAATCTCTGGTTCCCAACTGCAGCAAATCCTATTAAAATCACCTTCAGTTTAACACTCACATTGTTACAAAATGCAAAACACGCAGCTTTCGCCTTACTCTGTTAATTGAGGGTAGCGCATCCCTGTAAAAGCATGCCTGTGAGCGTGTTAAATAAGTCACGTGAATTTCTCAACGTCTGTCAGGAGGACCTAACACATGTCAGAGTTTGGAAATACAGATCTCCGTCTAGTTCTCCCTTGGGTGCTCCCTAGGGTCCCGAACGAGGGGAAGGAAGTCTCGTCAGCCCTTCAGTGTGAAGGTGTCAGCTTCTGAGGATTTGACTGATTAGGTAATATTCCGACATGTTCTTGTGTAAGCAACATTTTAAAAACTCATTCGAAGGAATCTATCCCCCCATAATTCTTCTTCCATCCGTCACTCCTTTTCACGCAACTTTCATCTCTAAGACCCCTTGTCACCGCTTAAGAGTCACTGGCGTTGATGGCGTTGGCAGGCGTCAGCTTTAGCAAAGCCACTTACTGAAGGGAGCGCGCCCCCGGTGGATGTGATGATGTTTAAATTGCCTGCACCTCTACCATAGCAACCGAGCATCAGTTATAGAGTATGTCCTTGACAGGGCTACTCTGTCAATCACGAGGTGAAAACACTCTAAGAACTTACTGTCACACTAAAGACACAATATACGGGAGTTCAATGCCATTTTAACCTTGGTTGCAAACGTATACTTGGAAAACAGTTGATGTAGACTTCAAAGAGTTCCTTCAAAGTTAAAAGGAGAAAGGGTTCTTTATATTATTGAAATGTTCTTCACACTAAGAAAACATGGTTCTTTTGAGAAATGCTCACTTAAAGGTTCTTTGGGGAACTGAAAATGCAAAGCAGTCCAAAATCACGGTTTGCCACACCTGCTAAGGCAAGTACATTGAGAAAATGTATTGGCCATAAATATTTCTGGCTAACATTATTTTCCATTACTATATTTAAGTAAAGGTTGAAGACACTCAAGTCACAAATGTATTTGTTAGTTTATATGTAACATATTTAAATCACCCATGTCACTACAGCATAGTAATACCTATTATTATTCAAATAGGTGCTATTAAAAATGATCTTAAACCAGGTTCCATTTTGCAGTTTTTAATAAGTAATCAGTCAACTGGCAATTAAGTCCCAAAGCCAATATTTTGGAGCTTACTGAGTATTAATTGCACCCTTATTATAGCATAAACTGACTTTTCATTGAGAAGCTTTGATGAACAATTAGCGGCGTAACTCCTTCCACAAGACCAGTGGTCTTGTAAAAACACAGGCTAATAAAAGCAGTAAAAATTTAATGACCACTTCACACAACATCAAACAAGTTCCCTCCCCTTCTCTCTGATGGCCCCTGACAACCTTATGATGGCAATTTCTAGCCAAGTATACCAGTCTTATTAAATAAATATGGATCGAAAGATTATACAAGATCTCTATAACTGGCCTCCACCCCCATCATCTATCTCCCAAGACACAGTTTTATTAAGGTAGAATTACACGCCCCATCTCATATGCAATACCCAATCCACTTTCCACTGCCATTCACCCACTGCCTGCCACTATCAAAATTAGATCATTTTTTGATGACTGTACATGTGAACGCTAAATCTGTGGGGATTTATAGACCAGTGAGCCTTCATAATTGAACAATAATCAGATTAGTAGATTATCTGCACTGTATTCTTGTGATGTGGGAATAACGTTACAGAAACATTATGTAAAGAAGCAGGTTGCAGACATGGGTATTATGAAAAGAGGCTTTGGATTCCCGCCCTTAGGCTCTATGGAAGGCAAGTGCTTTGTTAACCTATACAAGCGGTTGCTTTTTTTATTTCCGATGATTTGCAATTCATCGGTTTCAAGAGAAGAATCATCCAACGGCGAATCGCTCTTTCAAATAAGCGCGTGTTGACATAAACAGCACAGTGGTCAACCATCTGTTTTAAAGATAAACGAATGATCAAAGGGCATAACCAAACGTGTAAGGGCTCTCCCCCTACTGTCTCTCACTACCCTTTCCCCTTTTTTTCTCTCCTTTTTTTTCTTTTTCTTTTTTTGAAGGGGAGTTTAAAGAATGCAGAGCGGTTTCCAGGGGATACGAATGAAAAGCTCTCGGAAATGCGGGGAGGAATTGAGCTGAAGGGGTAGGTTCTGAGAGAAATTCCCCCATAGTGTTGGGTCCCATGCTAGGAATCACCGGGGTTCTTCTGATCACAAAAAGGAAGGAAGAGACAGAGGAATTACCTGTCAGGACGTTCTAGGAGACCCTTTTAATGAATTTTGTTTATTAAAAAAAGAGCAAGCAAGAGATAGACACAGAGGCAGCGAGCAACAAAAGCTTGACGCCTCCAACTGACCTCTAACCTTAAAAAGCCCTCTCTCTGACTCTGGTGTTGTCTCCGTCTGGTCTAATAAACTCTGACATGTTGTTTGGATGTCTGCGGGGATAAAAATGTATTTTCTATCCCTTTTCAGAGACAGTACTGAAACAGCTTACTTTATGGTTGGCACAAAAGTAAGTCAAGCTGTTCACAATGACATAAACACTCTATTTCATATTGATATGCTGTATAAAAATACCCTTGTTTGGACTGTCCGTCCAAGTTTGATTTTGCATATTCTGAGTGAAATCAGATCAAATTTAGCAAATGTGAGCACAATAAGGAAAAAAATAATAATATACATACACATACAAATCACACATTTACTGTTAAGATTCATTATCCATTTCTACATTCACATTGTTTATAAAAATGCTTCCAGCTACATGTGTGCTTGTTGCTAATGCATGCCATTTATCCCACTGCATTTTTAGATTACTTTCACCACACTGTAAAACATTACCGTGATTTTAACAAAATGGTGAAAATGCTACAGTAAAAACCTGTTAAATGGTTAATGGTAATTTTCCTGTTAAATTTACAGGGAAACATTGTAAACTGACATTCCCAGAATTCAAAAATATTGATACCGTATTTTTCACGGTTTTCTTCTGGCAACCACAGCTGCCAATTTTTTACCGTAAATTTTACGGATTTCTTTTTACAGTGCATAAAAAATAAATTGCTTGATACAGTATATCTATTTTTATTGTCATAAATTTACTGTCACCATTAATGATGAACAGTATGACATCACGTACAGTACATTACAGCAACAGAAATGTGGCAATGACCAGATATTTTGCACTACACCAAGCTGTAGAGAAAGATCACAAATAGCCACATTAATACAGAATTACATACAGTTAATGTATAACTGTATAATTTGTACAATGTATAATTTATGCTATTATTGTTGTGGTAAAAACTAGCCTAATATGTAATATTCTTAATACATTTTGGTAATGTACAAGCTTGTAAAATATTTGAAATATAACCTTTAGCACAGATTTTTCAGTCCGCTGATGAGATATTCCAAAATTACTAATGATTACACTGTGTAAAATAACAAGTATGAATGCTACAAGATAATTTCTTTGTGAAGAAAAAGAAAAGCAACAAAACAACCATGAGAAGGGTAAATGTGTAAATTTGCTCAACTCTTGCTTGAGTGCCCATAAATGCACTTATGATGCTGCTACTAAAATAGTCTCTTCTTTTCTCTTCTAGAAGAGAAGGAGTTATTTTTCTCATTTCTGTGGTCTGGGTAAACGCAGTCATTACTCAGTGCTGTAAAAAGCTTTTGAAGTAAAGAGTAAATGAAATAGCTTTGTAGCTGGAAGACATACTGATGAGCAGAATGCACTTTTCCTTTCCCTTCAGTATTTTATATACTGCTCCTCACCAGTATGTCTACAAGATACAAAACTATTTCAGCAGTCAGTAAAAACGCATGATAGGTTGCACTGTTTATTTAGCACCCTCCAGCAACTATTCAGCAATTACATTAAACAATAAACATTTACAAAATACCTCTGTTTTAAATAAATGTTCTTTTTTTGATCTTTCCATTCATCAAAAAATTGGTTTCACTAAAATATATAGAAACATGTTTTCAAAACTGAAAATAATAATTCTTGAACAGCAAAACAGCATGTTGATATGAATGATAGAAAGAATCATGCGAGTAATACAACCTGATTAGCAAAGAAATTGGTACATATTTTATTAGTTGTACTAACTAATTTGTTAGTATTTTACAAGTTGCATTGTATGAATTTGTATGAATACCTAACCCCATCCCTAAACCTACACTTTATAAAATGATCGTGATTTTAACAGTAAAAAAAAAAAAAAAACACGTTTATTTTACAGTAAAAAACTTTTCCTGTAAACTGACATTCCCAGAATTCGCAGCAATTTTGTTTGAATTTGATGTTTTTTGCGTTAAAATAACTGTTTGTTCTTAGTTTTTTTCTCATCAGTTATGTTTATTAGGGTTAGATGTTACATATAATGTTGTTCAATTGATGTTTATCGCATATTTCAGTTGAATGATGGTGTTTAGTGTTTGTGTGAATGACACTGAGCTCCTTCTATATACAGTGTGTTCATATTTAAAAGCTGCTTGTAATGAGCTTTGGTTCAACATGTGACTTTCTCATCATCACCTACATTTGGTGCTTATCAGTGTATTTCAAAGCTACAAAACAGATTTTAGTACTGTAATAGGTTGGTATATTAAGATTACATCAATTGAGGATTTTACGGTATTTAATTGTAAATTTAACGTAAAAAACCTAAAATGTTGTTACCCTATTTTGCACAGTCGAATTCCAGCTTTGCAAATTTTGATTGTTTGTGTATATTAGTTAAATATTCATATTTAACCAGTGTTATTTTTAGAATTTAGAGAGGTGATGCATTTCCCAGAAATATTTGCAGTGCACGTAGACACTCAACTGGATCTGCTGTACACCTTTAAATGACATAAACACCAATGACATCCTGGAAGAGTGAAAAATGAGGCATTACTGGGCCTTTTCCCACTGCCCATGTTTTAATGCAACACATGGCAATGGCTTGAGCGCATTTTGGCCATCCATTTTTCGCCTCTCGTTTTCTTTTGAGGCCTGATGAAATGGCGGTGCCATTATTGTTTGAGCAGCGAATTTGGTGAACCGTTCAAACGCGATTGCCTCATGAGGCTATGATTGTGTGAGATGGTTTCAGGGAGAACATTCAGCATGTGAAGTGCATCAGACGATGGCCGGATCCATTTGCATCCGTGTGAAAGTCTGCAGAAGACCCAAAACGACCCTTTCTTCTGCCATCTAACACAAATTATATAACCTAAACAGAGTAGAAGGCATTTCTCATCATTAGGTCAGATGGTGTGAAAAGAAGAGCTCTGGAAAAAAACGTCCAAAACAGGAAATAATTGGCAGCTTGTGACACCCTCATTATTGGTATGCTGATAATTCTGTGCCTGCTGCCCTCATTAAAGCTGACAAGTCACGCAGCGAGTATAAATCGGAATGCTGCAACAACAGTGTAAGCATTAGGATCAGTGACTGCTTTAACTCCCAGTGACAAGGAAAGCCTGGCCAACGACTTCTCTCCAGTCGGTGGGGAAGCTTCAGCCTCACTGCGTACCAGCGATCTAAACTGACAGCTCTCTCAAATCGCAGAAAGAGGGGCCGCAGGTCCGGCGAGGGGCTGCGGGGGCCAGGGGGTGCTTCTCTGTGTCCATGCTATCGTTTTGGCCTGGACCGAACCTGCAGCTCTGAGAAGAAGGAGGGGGGCAGCAAAAAAGACAAGCGATTTGGCAAGCGAGGCTACAGACCCTACTGAAGGACGCCATACCGACAACCTTGAGTGGAAAATACGAATATTTATGCCATATGTTGTTTTCTCAATCTGCTTCTTAACAAATATTAATGTAGACAGTGGAAAACAAGCCAGAAACAGCTTGGGAACATCACAGTTTCCTAAGCACCACCAGCCCTGCCTGGCAAAGTCACAGAAAAGAGACATTAAGGGTTTACGGAAGTGATAAATGTCCAAGAAGAAAGGACTTAAATTAATCATCTTTGAAGGTGACATGGTCTGGAAAGCATCACGGATGCGAAAAATCAGTAAATTCAAACGCTTAGCGTTTGGAAAAACCAATCCAATTACTATTAAACGCCTCTAAAAAGCATGTCACTGCACTCGAAAAATCCACAAAAAGTGGCAAATGAAATACATCAAGGGTGATTCAGGCAGTACATGCCACCTCACCGTGACAGCCTGAGTATTTCTTTTTTGTGTTTGTTTTCCGTGAGATGATAAACTGAGGGCTCGTCTCCTCTTTCCCCGTCACTCACAGTAAATCCTGATGGATCGGAGTCAGCGTGGTGCCAGGGCTGGCGTGCTGGGCACGTGGACCGAGGTGATGGATGGCTGGGGGAGCGCCAGTGGAGAGCAATCTCTCTGCCCATATGGGCCGGTGGCGGTAGCAGGAGGCGACAGGGCGATGGCACTTCGAACGCCAGCCGTGCTTTGGCCGGCCACCAGGCCCTGTCATCACCCTTGCACGCTGAGCCTCATAAACCTCCACACCCGCTAGAGAAAAAGAGCAACCGACTGCCGTCCTCCACTAACAAGGGCAATCAGTGCTATTCTAAAAATACGAAATACGTTCAACAAATAAATTGATAGATACAGTATAGATTGATTTATAACATCTGTTTCCTGGCCAGGCAGACATCACGCACTAAAGCAGAGGCCAGAGGGTTATGCGTCAGTTTGACGCCGCTGTTCAGGTCTGATATAACGTGAAACAAAAATAGAATGACGGCTTGGCTCTATTCTGTTAAGAGATTTATGTTTCCAGTCTTGACTCTGAGCTGCTTGTGCACAGATGATTCATTAGTTCGATTTACATCTGTGTTCACAGGCACTGGCATTCAAACTGCAAAAAGGAAAATAGACAAAAAACACATAATCTTAACATGCACAGTATATCACAGATTTTACTAATACGGATGACACTGTCCTTATCACAGTCCTTATGTTCAAGAGGAAGTGATTTGGAAAAGGACTGAACAATTTTATTTGAGGACTGATCACTGAAGTGTACAATTCTGTATCACTAGCATTGCCAGAAATAACAGTGAAAATAATGACTGAACTCTCCAACTGTCAACCACTGGCTTGATAAAAAGAAACAAAAACAGCATTTTCTGATTAAGGTCCATATTCTGGTTAAGTCTGTCTTTGACAAAACACTTTTTCAGGCTTCACAGCTATTGGAATATTCCTATACATATGTAATCAGAGCAAACACATGAATCAATATCTCAAAATATCTCAAGAAACAACTAGGTTAAATGCATTTTTAGTTACAACTAAGATTCTGAAAAAGATGTTTACATGACCTGAAATTCTGATTATGCCAATTGGGTAGTTGTCTTTTTCAAATTCCACTACAAAAAGAAAAAAAAAAAAAAGGTTTTCAGGGGAATAAACCAACAAACATTACATTACCCAGAAATATATGTAAAGTCAAGCAATAAATGTTGTTAAATGTTATGACACATCCATTCTCTGTCGTTGTTCTATTGTAGGAACATTATAGGGACACTGTACATTATTTTCAATCTGTGTGTCATAATTTTTTATTATATTTTAGGGAAGAGCTCAATATCTCATTAAATTGGTGATTTCATTTCGACAGTTTGAGAGATAGCTTACTGTCAGTTCCCTTGTGACGTTATAATACATCTTATGTTGTATAAGCCTGTGACACGTTTTCCGAAGCACTGATTTCCTAAACCATATATTCTTCTTCTTCTTCTTCTTCTTCTTCTTCTTCTTCTTCTTCTTCTTCTTCTTCTTCTTCTTATTATTATTATTATTATTATTATTATTATTATTATTATTTATTTTTCCTTTTTCAGCTTTGCCACAATAAAGAGCAAAGGCAAATCGTGCTTTTAAAAGAGAGAATGATGCATCAGTGTACTCTAAAAAAAAAACAAAAAAACACCATCTTAGTGTTATATTTTTTCTTCCCCAGGGGTTGTGCTCAGCTGGAGGAAGGTGTGTTGTATTCCCTAATTATATTCAAAGAGTCTGTCAACAATGAAGTACTGTAAATGAAAGTATAAACAAAATATTAAGTGTATGAACATTTTATACAGTAAACCACAAAGGAATCTGAGTGTAAAATAAGAGAAAAAGCAATTAAAAGAATCAAAGCAGATCCCACAACATCTGTCTGCCCTTATTAGAGCATTTAGCAGCTCTATACTTGAGGGACTGCCGGAGATTAAAGGGTTCAACTCATGAGGCCAAATTGAGTGTTCACCCTGAAATGACTGAGCACATTCAACAGCAAATTAGTTTACCTGCTATCGGCAATGAGCATTGATTCGCTCTGGCTGACCGGACTGCTGTAACAATGTATTACCTCAGTCTTGAACCAGACCAAACAATCAAAGTGGTAATTGTGATGCCTTGCGAGAGGTAAATAAAGCAGGATAAGGCCTTGTTAAGATGCTGCAATTAGTAATTTAAGATTACCTCTGCAGTTACACATTCAGAGAGGAAGCTTGGTTCTGATGTTGAATATTCTCGAAAAACATAAGAAAAGGGACCACAGAGATATCATTGCTACGGTCCAGCACATTTTCATGCACATATGTTAATATATGGAACAAAATGTTTTTTATCATTACATGAAGTCACATTAAGAGATATTAAGTCTATTTATAAATACATTTAGTCAAATATGAGATTTTTAACTATTCATTAATATATACTGTGCGTGTGTGTAGCCTATATATATATATATTAATTAATTAATTAATAGTTAATTCCATAATGAAATCATGTTCCATATTTTTTTTGAAGGAAAAGCAGATATTACAGAGTATTAGCACTGGCTTTCTGTTAATTCTTTATTTGCATCACTAAAAAAACATTACAGTATTATGCATAAAATCAACTTCCAGAATCACACAGATGACTGAATTATTATTATTAAATGTTTCTGAGGAATCTGTTAGGCTGCACTAATAGTTTGAAGGTTCACGGGGAGCTTGCTATAGAAAATGTCAAAGGAATACGCCAGATTGTTCTTATGAGATCTTGTGGGAATATTCATCTGGAAGAGCACCAATGTTTCTGTTTCTGGAAATAGTATTGATAGAAAAGAATCATTATTCACTCGTGCCGGTAGTTCAAGGTTCTTGTGAACGCATCCAACACCGTAGTCAAAGATAGTGGATGAACTATTTCTGCTACTTTGCAATAAAATAATAACTGCAGTGCAACCTGCTGTTTCTTGGATTTAAAAAGGTTCTGTCTCCAAGAGAGCAACTCCAATAACAACGTACCACAGTGCACTTTATAATCCCATAAACATTATTCTATCTGCACATATGGCACACAAAAGATGAGAGAGAAGCAATCCTGGTATGAATATCATGTCTTTGTATTCACTGCATTAATGAAATTCATTAGTAACAGTTAGCTAGCACTAATCTACTGAAATTGAAATATGAGGCCAGTATTGAGGGCAGAACGTAAGTAAAATGACAACTTCATTAGCATAACTACAACCGTGCATCATAAAAGTCTTATTAAAAATTGCTCCCTAAATTGCCATATTAGTTTCTTTATGAGGTAATTTCTACATACAGTAATAGAATCTTTCCTTTAGCCTCCAGTGCGTATTAAACTCACTCATCTTCTTGTACAAACTTATTTTAATCCACTCAGAATGTAATGAATGAATATGGCTAGTTCAACCATTTGCCATATTGCAGAGACATAGAATTTATTTATTATTTAATTAATTAATTTTCAGCAAACATTGCGCAAATTTATGGTCAAACATATCATTTTTAGCTACGACATTATTATTATTATATTTTTTTTTTTTCTGTTTGGTCAAAATGAAATTTCTGATCTGGTCTTTCTCTCTCTCTCTCTCTCTCTCTCTCTCATAAACTCCTGTATGTACAATTAATCCACTGTTATGTTCTGTTATTGTGGTAAGCATGATTATAATATAAATGTAACCAATGCATATCAGCAGCAAGGATGTAGTGAATATCAAAGATGTTCTCGCGGGTGACACAAATTCAATCGAGGCGCGAGTTTATTATCACACAAAGAGACAAACCGGCTCAAAATGTCAGACGAACACCTCACATCTCTGTCTCTGTGAGTTACCGTACTGTACTGTACTGTAAGTACATCGTAGACCCATTGAAACAAATGGCGCTACGATCAACTTTTTTTCAATTAAGCTTTTGGGAAACACAGCCCTGGTTTATTCGCCGACAACTGCTGCTGTGCTTTTTTTTTTTTCTTCATTGAATTTCACTTTCATAACTTGGGAATTCCTGACTACATGCTGGGGGGAAGCACTGGGCACGTCGCTAGACTCGGACCGGTTTCACAAACGGGGCTTAGCTTAAGCCTGGACTAGGCATTAGTTAAATTGAGATATTTAAGCAACTTTTACAAAAATGCCTCATAAGAAAATATTCCAGGTGTGCATCTTAACACAGAACAATGACACTGACATGTATTAAGATATGTTCAGAGCAAGATATTTTCATCTGAGACAGCTCAAACATGCAATTTAGTCTTGGACTAGCTTAAGCCTTAACTGGGAGAAAGAATAGTAGTTTAATAGTCTTCACAAATGCATTTGCTTGATTTCTGAACAGGTGTTGTGAAAGCTAAACAACTGACATGAGCAGAACAATCCACTGAACACGTTTCTATCCCTAACACGCTTGTTTTCATTCATTGCAAAAAAACACTGCACATCCCACAATGGCACATCTGAAAATGTTAAAATCAGAGTGAAATGTCATAAATGCTTATTAAGATTATACTGAAAGGGAAAGAGAAAATAAGATGTATTTTCAACGTGGTTGTAGCCTAAGGTCTATACCACTGTTTCCCAAACTGGGATTTCTAAGTCTATTAAAAGCTTATAATTAAATCATAAAATTAGGTCAACTTGATTGATAATCTGTTCTAATCAGATACGCACAAAAATGTTCTATTGCTGCTTTACAGTAGGTATTTGAAAAGGTATTTAACACAACGACTGGATTGTTGTCCTGACCAGTCAGCATCCAGAACAAGAACCTTAATCTAAAAACTGTCACATACTTTTAATCATTTTCTTTTATCGTCTTAAACTGCAAAAATGAGTCTGGACAGGGTCACGACCTTCAGATGAATAATTAAAGCTGAACTTTAATAGAGTTTGGAAGGAGTAAGAGGAGAACAGAGGGATTGAAGCATCAATCTCTGCAGGATTTGGTTTCAGGGTGGTGTGAAAGTCAGGAAGAAGGAAAAGGTAGACACAAAGGGCATGTTTGGAAATGCCAATAAATGAATGATGAATGATTTTACTCTGATTAGAAATATTGTGATTTTTCTCTGCTGTCAGTGGAATAAAGGCATCAGCAACATTTACTGGCTTTTTCATAATTGAGACTTTAGCTGCTAGCTGTGCCCACAGCTCATCATTAATCAAATGGGCTAAAGCTACGACACTGTGACAGCTTCAGACGGCATTAGATGAAGAAAGTGCTTTTCAGGTAGCCAGGCAAACATTACAAGTCATTTATCCACTACTGGAGTACTTAATTGTTTTCCCTCAGCATTATTATCTATTTATCTATTTCTTCCCCCCCCCCCTTCCTGGCTTCAGCATAGTTAATATACCTTTCATCCAGCTCCATTAGGCAGAATCAAGTCGCCTGGATCATTTATATTCCCTTGACTGAACTTATGTTGATGAAAAGCCTGGCTATTTAGCTTGCTTTGATAAGTGTAAATGCCATTTTATTTTATGGAAGCCCAGAGGAAAATTCTATTCTATTGCTTAGAGGTTCTCCTTTTATAGCTCTGGATTATAATGGAGCTGCCAGTTGTTTTATTTAAGTATTAACGTCGTCTCAAAAAATTCTTTGGAGAACTGTGTTTTTTGTGGGTATTCTTGATCATTTCAGCATGCTCTATATTACATAGATAATTTTGATATTATCCTTGCATTCTGTTTATATGATTTGAAGCTATGTTGGGTTGCCAGAGACTCTAAAATGATCTAAAATTGTTTTTTTTTATGTCTGTCTGACCTAATAATGAGCGTTTTGTTTTTTATCTCATTTGAAAGGAATAGTTCACCAAAAAATTAAAAGTCACTCATTCATGTTGTTCCAAACCCATAGACCTTTGTAAATCTTCAAAAAATTAATTAAGATAAAATATTCTATTACCACAAAGTAGGCATGCATTATGGTAACTGTACTTTAATTTAATTATGTAGATTTAATTTGTATTATTTTTATGTTTTAGTCTGAGATTCTACTCATAGCTAATGTAATGTTTCTTCAGCAGGTATGATGCATGTTATCAGTTTGATCTGTTCCCCATTAGATTAGGAAAAGATATTAGCTTTGGTGCTGATAGGTATTATTTTTTAACTATTAAGAACTTAGAGAACTCACCTCCCATAGGTTTTTGCTACATGTAACTTACCACTGAGTGAGGCTAAACGTGTACACTGTATCATTGCTGGTGTTCTGTACATCTGTTTGTTTCATGTATCATATATTACCTTACATATTCAAACAGAAACTCTGGAGATTTCATTTTACCGAATTAAAAGCGCCTAAACTTTCTGCAAAGGCACCCAAATTGTTGACCATCAAAAATGTATGGAAGAAATATTTTGAATGGCAAATCCCATTATCGAAGTTAAGGATGTTCATTAATTATCTGGTTTAATTGGATGAAGGCAGGCGTAGAGTGTTATGTCTTGAGTGGTCAATGCCGGCAGAGGACCAGCCTTGTGTTTCAGCCTTCCATTAGAAAGCAGCATGTCCCCCAAGTCCCAGTATTACACCGTGCTTTATTGATTAATGACTATAATTTATTACAGAGAGGAGGGCTGTGCATCCACTTAAATGTACAATTAATCAATGCCCCGTCATATTATGTGCTGAGGTAAAGGTATAGAGGCCACTACGGAAGAGGCATAGTCAAACGTGCAGTTATACGGCCTGCGCTGCTTCACGGTGACTTAACAGTGACTTAAGACTATTTCATTGTGTTAATGCTACCTGTCCGATGTGACAAATGCTCCCCCCAGAAATTGAATATAACTGCTGTTGATGGACTCGCCGCCATATCGTGGGTCTATCACTCAGTCAAGACCACCAGAATAATGTAGCACCCTGTGCACCCTACAAAACCATCTATTAATCTCCAAAAGGAGGAAAAAGTGCCTGAAGGTTCAAATACATCATTGTTAAATCAACAGTATTATATTAAGCAGGGAACGGATGTAAGCTTTAAGGAACCCAGGGCAATAGGAGGATAAATTTCAACTTTCTGAAATCCATTCAAAGCCATTATTTCCCAGAGAAGCGTGACGTATATGACATGTTAAATCCAGCTTTAGAAAAGCCATAATTGATCATAAATTTTAGTGGCATGCCTCAAGAGAGCCAAAGCTGTTTCCATTATAGTATAGCTGACTTTTTTGAGGGGCTGAGAATTTAATAATAATAATAGATAACATTTGAAATCTTTTTAAACGTTCATTTATGCACATTTTAGAAATCAGGTTTCCCTCTTGTACACATGCGAAAGTAATCAAATAGCTGACGAAATTTGGTAAACAACAAAAAAATCGATGTGTTGTGTAGTTTTATTTTCTTCTTTAGTTGACTGTATTATTTGAATTTGTGTCCCAACTTTATGTATCAATCCGTTGCACTTTAAAGCAATTCTTTTTTTTGTACATCACAACGACATTGATAGATGGATGATAAAACATTGTGCTTTATGTTTTAGTGCACAAATAATAGTCAAAAAATGAGCAAGTCTAATATACTGGCATTAAATCTCTAAGAGCATAGTAGTTTCACTGCTTTGCGCACAAGGTCGCAATGTCAAAAACGAAACTCATGACAGCCCTTTTTAAACCTAAAATGTATTATTTGCCTAATAAGTCTTAGTAAAAATGCACTTACCTATATAATTGCGACAGTTTCTATTAGTTATTTATTTATTAATCAAAACCCAAATCATTTTGTCAGACTCGAAAAAGCACCTGTTTCATACAGTGACCCCAAGAATTATACATGCTACAGACCAGCGACTCTGCAGTCTACAAGCTGCAAGCAGCAAGACCCTTGTCACTCAAACATGCATGCCTGAAAACAATTAGCCCTGTTGTGGGGTGAGAGGTCTTGACAAGACATCTAAAGGGACATTCCCCGTGGGACCTTCAAAGCAGTGACACGAGGGCAGTGGGAACAGGCACACCAAACTCCTTCCTGTTCGAGATATTGTAGAACATATTTTTCCCACTTACCCACAGAGATGATGATTGAGGCATTTGGCAGTTTTTCAACTACGATTACCTTTATCTTCCGGGTTCTTATTTTTGTCTGAAAATGGACACTGGATGATGATTATGAATAATCAATACTGCCAAGAACACCCAGAACCCTTGTTGTTCAGACCCTCATTATGAGAGTTTTCATAGTATTGCAGAATATTTACCAACGTTGTTTCACGAAAGTATTTCTCAAACCCTATGACGACATTTAGAAGCATTATTAATTGTTAATTATCATTTAAGAATAGTAATAATACAATAATTGGGCATAAAATACTGTAAATTTCAGAATTGTAAAAATTTTCACAGAAACAATGCTGGCACCTATAAATAATTATATAACCCAATCTCATGAAAGTATGTTGGGATGTCAAGATTTTCTATTTCTGTTTGGCATACCATTTAGACTTTGGCATGCATATGACACACAATGGATAGGATTTACCATTTTATACATGATAAAATGCGTATCACACACATAGCAGCATATTACATGCAAACAAAACTACATATTATATACACGTATCGCGTATTGCATGCATGCCTAAGACAGCTTCTGCGTATGAATAGCACGGAAAAAAAAACAAAAAAAGAGCATTTTCAAGAGACTGAGCTCAATAATAATAATAAATATTTTAATGACTATTATTATTATTACATTCAGATCATTGAATAGAGTGGCCAAGACTTTCTTTAGAATATGTTTAATTTTGCATGACCCCTGTAAGTGCATAAAGCATCAATTCTGTCTTTATGGTTCATAGCTTTCCTTTATTTTTACATTCAAACAGCTTCCGTGTTTTTGGACTTTATGGCAGTGGAGTTTACTGCGGAAAGCACTGCTCTGAGATCATCAGGGGCATCTTCAATCGTCCGCAAGCGTCTGGCAGGACTGGTGGATACCTTGTTAGATTGAGGTGCTCAATCAAGGCGGCTGTAGAGTGCCAAGTCGGTGCAGAGAGAAAGAGTGGTGATTACAAGGCTATGGGCGCGCAGAGCAGGGGAAACGGACTAGCTCTCCGCAGGTGGCCCTCTGACATTCAAGCCTGCATTTTCTGAATCAGTCTTGAGTGATTAGGGCAGCAACAGGCAAAGGACAGATCAAACAATTATTTCCTCTCTTCCACCTCTTTTTTTTTTTTGCTTGGCCTCATGAAAGCGGCAGGTCATTTTTTTCCTCCTTTCTCTTTCTCCACATATGACCTCTTCTTTTCTTGAAAAGTCTTTTTTACAAACCTAAGGCACTAGATTTCCAAGATTTAATCCAATAGTCTGATAGGCTAAATGTTTTAGAGCGCATAAATGGCTATAAGAAATTACACCAGTAGTCCACCAAAATAAAATGATTTAAAATGTTAAAAGCTGGAGTTTTGAACATTTGAAAGTGAAGAATTTAAGCAAAAATATTAGTAGTATTAATTTGAGAGGAAACTAATAATTAACAAATACTAATTGATTTTACTATACAGCTGTATTTTGCACTACTATTATCATTAGTAGTATTATTATTTACTGTGATTGGTTGTGAACACCAGTGTGAAAGTAATTTGGACTAGCACTATCACTGTTTTCCACAGGCTAATATGATTATTTAGGGTCTTATTGGAAAAATTATTGGTAATATAGTTTGTTTTAAAATTTCTCAAAGATATTTTTAAAAACGCTAATTTTACCCTGTAATTTTACCAACAGCTCTTTAGAAATCACTCTGTTCTGTGTACTTCCCCTTTAAATCTTCCCTGCCCCTCTTTTCCGGATGCTCTCAGAGGATCTTTTTTTAGCCCTATCCAAAGTGAAACTTGCTGATTAGCACATTATTAGGAAAGGCGATTTGCAAAGATTCATTAAAAAACATTATACTCTTCTGTACTTCTTCTGTAGGTGAGGCAGGATCATGAATGATTCTCGCGAACATAAACGCATTCTGGTTGATCAAGGGGGCGTTTCCCTTCAGAACCAAAGATAGCGTTAATCTTCTGTCTTTAGTCACTCAGATGTCGGGAGTAATCACTACTGCTATGTTCATTAATACATTCAACAACAAAACACCTCAATCTCTTAGGAGTCTTGCTTGTCTCTGCA
>JAUMHI010000070.1:2962778-3029658 GCA_032359435.1 Enteromius unitaeniatus
TTGTAGAATTGTACAAATAAATTAATGTAATGTGAAAATTCCACCACCTGAAAAAAAAAAATAATACAACCTTTCGATTGTGAAGGTTAAAGTGGGCTCCAATTATTCTCAAACCATTATAAATTACAATGCATACAAAACAAACATATGAATCTTTTGTGAGTCAATAATATAAATATGCTATATTTTTATGTCCTGCCATAACTTTCTCCACGGACAACCCCTTATGAAATGCATGTCTGTTTTCTGTGGACCCCCTGTAGTGACTCTTTTGGCAGTCTTATAGCGGGGTCAGTAGAGGAACAGAGCGGAGAGACTGATTCTGGCTGTTCCCAGCCCATGCACATCCACCCTTACATCTGCTCCCTTCCAAACACACACACACACGCTGCTGCTACATCCCTGCATACTGTTTGCCTTAAGGAGTCAAGCCTCGACAGTATTCAAGACAAAAGAGGAGAAATGAGAACGAGAAGTGAAAAGAATCACTCCAGCTGCACGTTTGTTTCTTTATTCATGCAAAAGCCGCTACGCTCTTTATGGGCATCAGTGTGGAGGAATAATGCGGCCTTTGATGTTGGTTTACAGTATCGCACTGGGGCATCACTAAGGCCACAACTAAACCCTTACAAAAATGTCTAAAGGAATTACGAAACACACCGTGGGGACCGCTAATAAATTGCAGGCATTTTAAATCAAACCGACGGGTCCAACGGAGAATGGTGAGGCTCATGAAAGACACTGTGACAATTTTCAAGTCACTGATCCAGCGGCAAGATAAGATCATACAGATGTACGTAAGAAGGTCAGACTTTAGAGGAGGTTGAGAGGAAAGTGAGAAGGACAGGGGACTTGTTAAGGCTTTAATCTCCAAGCTCTGGGAGCGAGATCCAGCCTTCTCTTCTCCCAGAGGGCACTGATCAATCAAGACCTGACTCGCTCAAACTGTTTGCGCTGGGTTCTCCATCTATCACCAGGCCTGCTCCTGCACTATGTCCAAATATGTGGCCGTAGAAAAAAAAAAAAAAAACTATTAAGTACCTTGAGATAGAATCACTCTGCTTGATTTATAGTGCATGAATAATTAGGTAAATCAGGTCTTTAATGAAATCGAGGGGTAGGGGTATAGGTTTATTTTCAAAGCTTCTGCTAGCATAAGCTAGAATGAGAAAGAGAATGATCCCATCCCTCAGAAATGGGAGGATAATGAAAGGGTGACAGTAACTATTATAAGTGGCTTTCTGAACGAGTCGAAGGAAGGAGTGCAGCTTTAATGGCAAATTCATTTGATTTGACAAACTATTTTTGGAGAGTAAGGACATGCATTTCTTTTTATCTGTTATGTGTTTTCTCTCCATTACTTTTAATATCATTTAGACATTCTAGTGCAGGAAATAAAAAAGGACCCCATACACTAAAGCTTGCCCATCAAATATATAGCTTATTAACTACAATGTTTCAGTCACTTGACCTTCATCAGACATTATTTCATTTAGACAACAAAACTTTCAGGAAAAGCACATAATAGTCAGACATTTACTAATTTAGTCCATGGTTATTATGTAGATTAGTCTGTTTCCATTTTCAGTGGCAGGTTGTGATAGGATATTTTCTGTTTTGGATGTGTTTTGGCATGTGGTCCAGGTTGGTCATGAATACCATTAACTGGTGAATTTGAATTACTCAACATAGACAGCAGTGTTTTCTTGTCCAGCTATGAGTAAATAAAAAAAAATAATTATGTACCCAGAAAGCTAAATACATATGCATACTTTTTATTTATGATCTGTAATGCATTTATGCCAAATACCTGATGATATGGTTTTAATATGGTTAAGAAGGGGAAAAAAGCACACAGTCGTACCATGGTTGGAATTTTTGCATTAAGAACAAGGGATGTCCTGATCAGGTTTGATGTGCCCCTGATCCAATCGAAGTCATTGACTATTGAGCATCATTGAATATTAAGTTAGGTGGAAATACATGTATAAATGGAAAAGTTCATTTGAGCTGAGCAGATCTTAATGAGAGAGATGACGAGCAGGGTGACGCGAGGAACAGGATGAGAACCACTGCTTTAGAACATTGATTTTGAAACTTGTGAATCTATCCTCTATCTATTAGAATCATTAGAAGACAGTATTGTGATTTATATCCACCCTTTTCCTGACATTAAAATGGGAGCTGCTATTTGTAAATTCTATGGGTAGAGCTTCTGGTCTCATCTGTGTCCAGCTATTTTTAACTGTACAAAACAGTGAGTTTTGCTGCATGAAATTGAGAATTGGTGTGTCTTATCATGCTATTGTTTTGCAATATCTTAATAATGAACATACTGGTTTGTAGTGCAAACTCGTCCCCTTTGTTCATGGGGGTTTCTGGGTTCTTGATGTAATAGATGTTACCAGTCGTTTCTGTAGGCATTAAATTGACAGAATTTTAAAAGATGATATCTTCATTTGCATTTAAAATTGCTCAAACACCAACATTACACACTAACTAATGTTAAAAAAGTGAAATCGCAATTAACCACCTCTTTAATGGCAGTTGAGGATCGGGCTTAGGAGAGCTGATACCGAATGTTTTAAAAACAATGCTTGATCGGTTCCTTGAGATCGTCTTGGGACATTCCTACTAAGAACATCACTTTCCCATTGTGAAATCACTGTTGTATGGTTCTGATGCTTACGTTAACCCACAAATTCACTTCATTTACATGAAATGTAAGCAAGCAAATGTGTCGTGATACTGTCTCCACAATGGAGAAACACAAGGGATGAGGAGGAGATTAACTGTTGAATAGTCATTATTTTTGTTTCCTTTGCGCACAAAGAGCATTCTTATAGCTTCGTAAAATTACGCTAACCCCTGATATGACATGGATTGGTCTATGGTGCATTGGAGAGCTCTCTGATTTTATCAAAATATCATAATCTATGTTCCGAAGATGAACAGAGATTTTAGGGCCTTGGATGAACAGCATGAAGGTAAGTAATAAATGCCAGAATTATTATTTTTGTGTGAACTATCCTTTTAAGCTTGCTTGAAATGAAAATTCAACCTGTCTATTTTCTAAATGCATTACATTCTGTAATAGTCTGCTTCATCCATGCAGGTTTGCGTTCATCTCCAACTTCAAGTGCAATGCACTTCTCAACATCCAAACAACAATCAATTCATGGAACCAAATCCCTGCATTTTCGCTCTTTCGTTAATATGTTCCACTTAATATTAACAAAGAGATCTCGGTTTCATTGTAACTCTGAGACAGCATATGGTTCAGCTAACTCCTCTAAGAAGAAGCTCCACAGAACCAGAAACTCCTTAAATTGAATTTTCAGTTATAACAAGGTTTGTTGACAGTTAGCAGCCATTTTTTTCTGATACAACTGCAAGTGCGAGTCAGCTAGCATGGTTGGTTAGCACACAAACGGGTGAAGAGTTCATGTGCAAAGGGATTTCACACAGCTAACTTCTACTTCACAGCTGTAGGCGCTATCTCAAGAGAGTGCGTCTGTGTATGTGTAAATATGGAGAGCACCAAGAGAAGGTGTTATTACTTTACAATCTCACCCTTCCTGGTGGCAACTCATTAAGCTGGTTTCCCTAGAAACAATACTTGCATCAAGTGACTACATTAGAGCCCCAGTGCGGCAGCTCCCAATTTCAGATGGCTTCATGCTAATGAATGTCATGAATATTAATAAAATAGCCAGTGACAAGGAAAAGAAAATCCTCCAATTGATTAGCAAAAGTGATGATGAAAGTCAAATCACCTGCTAGTGTTTAAATAAACAGCAATTGCATTCAAAAGGATAGTTCTCCCAGAAATTAATATTCTGTCATCATTTACTGAGCTTCATGTCATTCTAAACCTGTGAAATGGAATGGGGTGGGTACAACAACAAAATGGGTACTAGGGCTGACAAGCTCCAAAATGGAAAAAGAACACCATAACGATCATAAAAACGTGTTTATTTTATACATTTAGTATATTCTAATATTTATAAAGTTATATGAGCTGTGTGTGAAAAACAGATTTATAATTCAACATAGCTGAAAGTGCTGACAACAAAATCACAAAACAAATTATCAATGGGAATCAAATTTATTAATCGATAGAGAGTCACACTCAAAATTGAAGTAGAAAAACACACTACAGGCTGATCCAACTTCGATGTAATGTCCTTAAAACAAGTCAAAATGAGGCTCAATAGTGTGTGTGGCCTCCACGTGCCTGTATGACCTCCCTATAATGCCTGGGCATGCTCCTGATGAGCTAGTGGATGGTCTTCTGAGGGATCTCCTCCCAGACCTGGACTAAAACATCCGCCAACTCCTGGACAGTCACCAACGTGAAGTTGGTGGATGGAGCGAGACACGATGTCCCAGATGTGTTCAACTGTATTCAGGTTTGGGGAACGGGCGGCCAGTCCATAGCATCAATGCCTTCATCTTGCAGAAACTGTTGACACACTCCAACCACTTGAGGGCTAGCATTGTCTTGCATTAGGAGGAACCCAAAGCCAACTGCACCGGTATATGGTCTCACAAGGGGTCCGAGGATCTCATCTC
Organism: Enteromius unitaeniatus; assembly: GCA_032359435.1. Taxonomy (NCBI): domain Eukaryota; kingdom Metazoa; phylum Chordata; class Actinopteri; order Cypriniformes; family Cyprinidae; genus Enteromius; species Enteromius unitaeniatus. The sequence continues at coordinate 2,967,354 of JAUMHI010000070.1, forward strand.
AGTACCTAATGGCAGTCAGGCTACCTCTGGTGAGCACACCGGTCATGCTGGAGGATGTTGCAGGCAGCAAAACGTTCTCCACGGTGTCTCCAGACTCTGTCACGTCTGTTCATCTGTGAAGAGCACAGGGTGCCAGTGGCCAATTTGCCAATCTTGGTGTTCTATGGCAAATGCCAAACGTCCTGCATGGTGTTGTGGGCGTCCTGTGGGCGTCGGGCCCTCATACCACCCTCATGGGATCTGTTTCTGAATGTTTCAGCAGACACATGCATATTTGTCATTTTGTCAGAGGTCATTTTGCAGGATTCTGGCAGTGCTCCTCATGTTCCTCCTTGCACAAAGGTTCAGGTAGCGGTCTTGCTGTTGCGTTGTTTCCCTCCAACGGCCTCCTCCTCATCTCCTGATGTACTTGCCTGTCTCCTGGTAGCCCCTCCATGTTCTGGACGCTACACTGACAGACACAGCAAACCTTCTTGCCACAGCTCGCTTTGATGTGCCATCCTGGATGAGCTGCACTACCTGGGCAACTTGTGTGGGTTGTAGACTCTGTCTCATGCTACCCCTAGAGTGAAAGCACCGCCAGCAGTCAAAAGTGACCAAAACATCAGCCAGAAAGCATAAGAACTGAGAACTGGTATCCTTGCCACTGTCGCCTCGCTTGCTTAGTTGGGGACACCTAATTTCTAGTGAGCATCATCGTTTTTGATTACAGAGACGTCTCTGCATTTATTAAATGAATAGTTTAATCTCGTCATTACCATCACTCTGTTCTGATATTTGATAATATTCTGTGCTTTACTACAATCTGTGTTGTTAAAAGCACTATATAAATAAAAGTGATTGATTGAATAAGTGATTGATTGGTATTTGTTATGTCGAATAAAGATGGAACTACACGAGGCTGAGTAATTAATGACAGATTTTTCATTATTGGGCTAACTATCCCTTTAGGAAGATTTTACGAAAATCTGCAAAACAGAAACAAATTCATACAAGTTAGCCATCAATCTGCATAAAATAGGTACAAATTTTGAGAATGTTGGTAGCTTCTTGTTAGGTGTTAGTGTGTCCCACATACAACGGGAAGTCATACATGTTTGGAACAACAGGGTGAGTATGAAGACAGGATTACTTCTTATTTTTGACCTCAGCCGCAACTAACATGAGATGATACGTTCAGGTAGGAAGGTCTTAAAAGTGGTTCATAGGCTGACACGTCACAGGGTTGATTTCAAAGCCATTTAAGAAGTCGAGAATGAGACGGATTTCCTGCCCATGTTGTCTTGCGCAAGAGGATATGAGGGGAAGTCACGGATGTCTCCAAGGCACAGGTAATGAAGGTGCCTTAATCAGTTAGCTGGTTCTGCTTGTCACGTTCTCTGTCACATATCCACTTTAATATGGTAAATATGGTCTGATGGATAAAATCAATCTGCTTTATCAGGCTCAGTCACACTCCCAGGCCTCGGCCAGGCAAGCTGGGTGAAAGATGACAGCTGTTTATCACAGTGTAACTTTACAGAAGCCAAGTGCATAATCGCTGTGTTAATACTGTTTGAATGGTGTAAGTTTGAAACTCTTGGATTAAAATAAACCTGAGAGGAGAAAATTGCATATTTTTGCATGCAGAATGTTATGGCAGTTGTGCAAGATCAAGTGGCTTAGGGGGTAACCTGCACTTATCCTCTAGACACTCACGATAGACGCTCTCATTCTTTCTCTGACCGACACTGTGTCCGGAATCACACGATTTGCGATGCTGGCCAATTTGTATTATTGTCTGAATTTGTATTAAACAGCCTTACACAATCCATACTATTAACTTGTGCATTTGCATTTTGGAGTAATTATTAGTTGTAGTAGTTTTATTGTTATTATAATTTTTCTTTTTACCTTAAAAGGGGGACTACTTCTCCTTATGCTGTCCTCTGCTAACATATGTACTTAAAGGGTTATGTACGCTAGTCAAATGAACGCTGAAACAGTTACACATGATAAGGCAACTTTATTAGAACAACAGTGAACTGTGTTAAGATGAGATGTTGTCAGGCCTTTTGTCAGTAAAAAGTAATTTTCCTGTTCTGTCCAATCACAACTAATTTGTATATATTCATACCAGGTGGAAAATTAGTTGTGCTAATTCACTCATACGATTTTGTATGATTTGCCTAAACCCCAGTGACAGGCAGGTTTAGGACATTCATACAAATTCATACAAATTGGCAACTCGTAAAATCTATCTAAAATCGTATGAATTTGTAAGGAGTAAGGTGCGTATGCGATTCGTACGAATTTGCCACCTCGTAAAATATGTATGAATTGCCGTTGGACTGGACTGGTTCTGACAGTTATTATACTGTGCTCATAGTGCATGCTCTACAATTGCATGCACAAATATGGGTGTACTGTAGTCTGTATCATTTCAAATTAAGGCACGAAAGTAACTATGAACATGTGTATCAGATCTCTATCATTTTTAGTAGCAGCAGCTCTTAAAGTAATAGCTGCCAAATATCCTGATAACCATCTGTTGTGATGTGTTTCTTTTGTAGCTTCTGAATTTAAAATTTAAAGTTGATGCTTGCCTTCAGTCATAAAAGATGGCATTAATCAACTATTAAATCAAATGTTAAAGATGTGCTGTCTTTATGTTGTTTGTACATTCATTTGAATATTGAATGTAAAATTATTGCAATGTAAAAGCATTTAAAAAATGTAATGTTAGGTAGGGTTAATCACATGTACTCTTTTATGTTATTATTATTTTATTTTTTTTAAGGATTGGCTATTTTATTTGTAATTAATTACTTTGATAATTTTTACTGTGTTTACTGTGTAATTAAGCATTAAATCTGTGAATAATTATTAATTATAGTCTATATTATTTACTAATTTTTAACAGGACAAACATTCAATTTAGAGTTTGTTTGTTTTTTAATTTACAAATAACCTTTCAGCTGACACAGCACATGTTTGTAGTAAAGCAAAGTTTAATTGTTTAGTTGTGTTATTTAGTATTTACATCGTCATCCAGATTCACTTACACGTTTTAAGTTACTCCTTCCTCATATGGAGAATAATGATGCATTCACTACATAATGAGTGAGCATACAAGTGAGTGATTTCAAACACAGCCCAGGTCTGGGTCACTAGGAGAGAGTTAAAGAGAATCTGAGTAATGTGGCTCACCGAAGTGTTCACTGCTAGTGAATTTGGAAACCTTAGGTTGGTCACAAGTGTCTAAGTGCCTAAGACTCCACTGATTCCCCGACAAAGAATTGTACTTTTGTTATTTACAATGCACTTAACAGTGTCTTCATTCCCTTTTTTCCCCCAAAAATAATCTTTTTTCACCCCGCTACCCCTTCTTTTCCCCCTTTTTTGTATTGGGAATGTCTCTCTCCGTGCATTTTATGAAAGACACAACAGTGACTTGAATGTGTAATGCCCCTTTCAAAGGGGTTGCTTGACAGGAAAAGAAGTTGGCAGAAATAAACTGGCACTCTTTCCTTTCCCCCTTCTTTGCTGTCACACAAGCATCACAGTCTCTCCCACCACCTCACAGCATCTCATTTGTCATGTTATCAAGTGCACACTTACACGTATTTCCCTTACATTAGCTGTGATAGGAAAGACAGCACAGGACTGACATGCGCTGGCCACTGTCCAATCATCAGCTGAATAAACACAGAGAACATTTGCTTGGGCAGGTTGGCAGCCTCAGCCATGTTTGTCTTTCAGACCTTTTCCCCCCACAGTCCTCCGCCTCTTGGTTTCAGAAGAGTGAGGGGGAAACACACTAACTTACAAGTGTGTCAGCCTCCCAGTATGTGATAGGTAGGGCTGCCAATGGCCTGATCTTTTGGAAACATGCGTTCTGTAAATGGGGGCACACCAACAGAGGACTCTGAAGTGTTTGAGAATTTATGGACAAAGTGAAATGGGAATAGCAGTTGCTAAAGAAACATTACGTGATGCCGATGGAATGCTGACTCTGTGATGTTAAATCCTTGTAAATAAATGCTTCTGAAGTGTATCAGATCTATTCATTGGCTCATTCCGAAGTCATTAATTTCAGATAAAAGTATTTTATTTTTTTCATTTAATTAAAATTTTTATTCATTTATAATAATTGTTGATTTTTATTTAATTTAAATATTTTTAAATATTTAGTCTTTATATATATATATATATATATATATATTCCAGAAAGGCTTTAGATTGAAACATTTCACATGCATTTTTTAATTTTAAAACGGTCTGCTTTTCTTCAATAAAATAATCAAATAACAAAAGACATTTACCCTTAAAATGCATCATATTCAATAAATACAATAAAGCACGGCATAAGATCAAAATTACAAATGGTGCAAGTTCAAATGGTTATAAAAGTCTAAGTAAAATGCCATTGTTTCACTAAAACATCTATAAAACATGATTTTTTTAATAATTACAAGTCGTTAAATTAAAAACTTTCCAGTTGAATTAATTTTACATAAGATGTTTTGCAGCTCAAAAATACCAGTTTCAATATTTAACTTCCTTTAAAACAGGTTTGCAACATGTAATTAATCATTTGTGCATACATATCTCAACAGCAATGCATTTCTGAATCCTCAAACATTTTATGCATCTCAAGTCCTTAAAACCAATAGAGACGAATGTAAATGACAAACTAAGTGGAGATTGAGCTGTGATGAACAATGCGACTTAACAAAGCTAATGTAAACATCTAAAGGAAGCCATACCATCTTCTATTCACCCAGAGCTTCTTATTTGGAGATGCTCTTTCAGAGCCTCACAATGACACGCAAATTCTGCTGTTTCTGTCAATTTAAACAAATAACAATGATACAAAAGGACACTTCCAGCGAATGTAAAATGCAGTGTGAAGGAGCAATGGGCCAATCAATGGATCTCCTGCGCATCACAACAGCCACTGCAGGGCAGGACAGGCTCAATATTTACATTTCCTTTTTGAAATTTGGTGAAAGGTTTTCTTTAACCCACGGAGGCCCGAATGAGAATTGCTAGATAATAAGAGATTAAAAGGTGAAGGGGACACAGAGGAGAGAGAACGAGAGAGAAAGGCAAATCCTGGCCTGGGGGGCTGATGTTAAAACACAATGGACACCAGAGCAGTAAAGCAGTCAACTGTTTTTTTTCTTTTTCGCCCTCTTATACAAGTGCCACCTGCATTACAATTAACCTCATGGCAACCTTGAGGTCCCTGATTAGTGATGGCCCATTGTCTCACCCCCCATTAGAGCAATGGCCTCGTCTCTGCCCCTCGACATCCCCCCAATCGACAAATCAAACTGCAGTTGCTAGCGGGGAGCTCGCGCTGCAGTGTCAGGGTCCCAGCCCTCGTCTCAACAGAACGAGGCAGTGCGTGGGGTCTTGTCGTGTGTGCATAGTACTACCTGTGAGGGTCACGACCTCTGACCTGCATGGACAGACACCAACGATCGTGAGTGTGATACGTGGACCTCAGGTCATTCAGTATCAGTGCAGAGGACTGTGCAACATTGACTTGTAAAGGGATTCTGTCAACATAAATTCAAAAACGATTCTGCTTATATTCCCGTTTACACTACTGCATGTCATTGCATCACAACTATTTTCATAATCCAATCAAATCCTGATGTTTTTAGCGTTTTTACCTTTATATCTTTTCTTTATTGCTTACATTCACCTTGAGCAGATTTGAGTTGGGTGACAATATAGCTCAACAATCAGCAGCAAACAATCAAACACTGCCCATAATTCAGTCAAGCTATGTCAGCTTTAATATGAACTACTTTTAAACTACGAAAATTGCTGGAGTAAAATATGCCTGTTAAAACATCACAAGTGAATCCTCAAAGGAGACAGACCACCAAGTAACACCTCTGTCACCTCTGGTGCCGAAAACTGAATGTGAACTGTTAAGTAGTCTGACGTCAGTGATTACTGCCAACAAACATCCCGAATATAAAGAAACCTCAGTTAAGCCTGTTAGCATAGAGCCACAACCACCAGAGTCTACAGACGACTTGCTACTTTTATTCCTGCTCATATCCTGTGAAAACCATTGAGCAATAAACAAGATCTCACATTAACTTCACGGCAGAAGTAACGACGATGCATATATCGGAGGCATGCCTACAGCATGGGGGTAGATATGTAAGTTGGGTAGCAAAGAGAAAAAAGGGTTCTGGGGAACACCTGTCAGCTGTTTAGCCCAGCAATGCCATAAGGCCAACCAATGGGAGAGTACCAATCTCTCCTTGTCTTGCTTAAAGACAGTAGCAGACAGTCCCCAGGTAACCACCAGGTGCACAGATGTGGAGCTTGGAACACTATGGTAGACTGTTCTTTGGTTTCGAGCACTTTAGAGGCTATTTTGTAACTAGTTTGCGATAATATGAGACTTTTTATATGTCTTGACCTTATGAGCCTGCTAAATTGGACCTACACTGACCGGTGGTGTGTGTGACCATTAGCATTCTTAGGCTAGAAACATACTTTGAAGACAATAGGTTTTGGGCAATGGATTGGAAGCTTGGAAGTGTTACTTTGCATGGCAACTGAATTGAATGCACTCGTGTTGCAGGTGTGGTAACAATCTTCAGCATTCAAATTTAAAGAGTAATTTGAAGAGTTACTATCTATATACATAATAACAGTTTATCTTGCTCAGGTAGATCCTCATAAAATCACTACTCTGCCATGTAAGTAGTTGACATAAAAGTTACTTGATTGGAAAAGTGATAGTAAAAGAAGAGTTTGTGCCAGCACTTGCTATAACGCCCCTTTGTAGTTGGGGTTAGAGATTCCAGTCTGGCACATTTCAAAATGCAACAACAAAATATATGTGCAAAGCAACACTGAGAAAACAAAAAAAAAACAGAATGTTGATGTGAATGATCAAAAGTTTGAGAGCATCACATTTTGAATTGTATCACAATGTAAACAATGTTGATTATGTAGAATATGATGCAACATGTTGGAATCACCGACCATCATATGACTGTCCAACACAGTCATGATCGTGCTAATTCGTACGACCTCACTCATATGATTTTGAATGATTTGTTTAAACCCCAGTGACAGATAGGTTTAGGGGCAGTGTTAGGTGAAGGTCATTCGTACAGATTCATACGAATTGGCAACTGGTAAAATACGTACTATTTAGTGAAAATCATATGAAGTCGTAATGAGGTTGTACGAATTAGCTACCTCACAAAACATGTACAATTTCCGTGAGACTGGGTTGAACTGACAAACAACGATTGGACTTAAAAATCAGACACCTACACCTTAGATGCCGTTGGGGTAAGCTGATGAACTTCAATCTTTAGTTTCAAAGTGAACTATCCCTTTAAATAAATTATATTTGTTTTCTTTGCACCAAGATATTGAGCATGCTTAGTTTGATCACTGACAATGTGTAATATCAATAAATAAAAAAAAAATGTTTTCTAAAAGTTGCATGTCACCATTCGAGTAATAAGTGCTCCACCAAGTTCATTAATAAAAGGGGTTCTACATATTTTTTAATGGTAAAGTCAGTTTAACATAAAATTCAAGCTTACTGAATGTGCATCCACAAGTAAAAACAATTGTATAGATTTTGGTTTATAGAACTTTTTTGGATAGTAACATAAACCAAATTTTTTTTATGCATGCAGAGTGTGCCTAGGGTGTCCAGTCATATATTATGCTATTTGCCTTAATAATAATAATAATAAGTTAGCTTGGAAATTGTATTAAAAGATTATGAACTTCATATAAGTTATGAAGACAAACATATATTTTTTTCTAAAGCAAAACAAGCATTAAGAAAGTAAATAGAGTCATTTCGAATTCATGGACGCTGTATGAATTCCACTCCTTGTTATTACCAAATTGAAGGGAGATCATTCATCAAAGCGCTGAATAAAATGAAAACATTTCACTCTTCACCATTCCATATATATAAAAAAGCACCTGGGAAGTATTTCACACATTTAATAAGAATTTGCTCTTTAATTTAAAAAAGAAGCAAGCTGAATTTGACTCAATTATGTAAATCACAGGTGAGTGACGTTTAATAGGACAAGTGTGCGAAGCAAATGGGTAAAAGAAAATGGGGTTGGAAACGGCAATCCCAGGAGGTCTCTAATAAGGGGGTAGAGGAGCGCGCGCAAGTTTGCCATGCGCTGAGAAGCACGTGCTATAGTAAACTAGGGGCTAATCCAACCCCCGCTGCGTGGCTTCCCTAGAAGTCTAATACTATGCACTCAGTGAAACAAAGCCCCCTGCTCCCGGCAGCCCCTGCCAAGCCCTAGGACACCCCCCAGTCACTCCACCCCCGATGGCACACACCACATCTTTGACACCCTATCACTGCTCCAGCATGTGGCCACAAGACCAGTCTGCCTGTCATTCAGTCAATGTAATACCCCCATCAGAAATGCATCTCTCCTATGTGCAATTTCCCATTCGCAGAAAACAATCTGGGTAATTATAAAACAATTAGAGATTACATGTTTGAAAACCTCGGCTACACGCCGATAATTTCCACAGTGACTAATAAACCCATACGAGCAAGAGGTGGAGGGATGAAATATCATTTTGCGTGTGAAGAATCCAAAAGTTCTGTCTTATTGAATTCACGGCCGTTGTGTTATTTTGTACATTCGTCCTCATTGCTAGATATTCGCTGGACTCCCTCGGGCACTAATCTGTTTTCCATGTCATCTCGGTAAAACTGTGTTATTCAGTTAAGAGGGCATAATTGTGTTTCTTGTACACGAGGCTGTTACAGAGAGGACCGGGCGCAGAAAGGCTACACACACGCTGTATCAAAGCGATTCCATGCCTGTATCGGCTTAGTGTGTTTAGGATGTATGAATACAAATGCGGCTGAAATACCCTGCTTGATCCCAGACATATGATGATTAGAAGCTGGATTTTCAAGGATTCAATTCTAGCCAGTCAGAGTCTAATGCTCACAGTATCTGTTTGAAGCCATTCAGATGTCAAATTGTACTAGCTTTTAAAACTATATACAGTACATACACTGTTTAATATATATATATATATATATATATATATATATATATTAATTCATTCATTGGCTGATTGTTACACTAGCTGTAACTATCAGCAGGTGTGGTTGCCAGTAAGGTACAGTGATAATACGGTAGCAACATTTTAGGTTTTTCAGACTAAAATTCACAGTAAAAACAAAATGCATTTCATTAATTATATCTGTTTGTAACATTGTATTACACTGAAAATCGCCAAAAACAGGTGTCGATGAGAGGGTCACATGACTAATCATAGGTAATCACATGCAGCTTTTGATCTGAGAAGAGGAATACTATTATAGAATGTGCACAGTGCTATTCATGCAAACAATTTAATAAATAAAATAAAAAAAAATTTAATTCAAATTTAAAAATTTTAAATAAAAAAAATCAAAAGGTGACATGCAGATTTATTGGAACTTTTTTTTTATCCTTATATTTCATTTGTTTTACTTCTAAATCCATTTTTATAGTGTTTTGCTGTTAAAAGCATCATCATTTTACTGTGTATGTACAAATTCATCTTTTTTAAATCTCTTATCAATTTTATGGAGGTTATTTCTCTTTCTATAAAAAATACTGATGAATGCGCACATGGGAATTTACATTCTGTATTAATGTGCTGAATTACATTAATTAGCAACTGAACACAGCTTACCTCTTTTAGGTGCAGGGGAAATATTTTATTCCAATTTGTTTTTTAAATTAGTAAAATTATTAACTGAACATGTTTTACTACTTATAAAAGCAATTTGATGTGTTTTAAATTTTACTTTATGTGGTGCCTAAGCATTTTCCTCACCTGCCGTAAACTCAGTATATCGCAGGACTGTAAGTAGGTTTTTGCTTTAATATAACACTGTTTAACATTTCTGTTGACCTACATTTATAGTAAAAGACACGGCACCTATGATTTTAGTTCACACTCATGTTTGTCGGTTTCAACCGTTTTCTTTTTTTTCTTTTTAGATTGTAGGCTAATGTGTCTCTGCCTGTCACTGAGTGAATCTATTCGATGTGAATAGAGTGGCATTTGTGAAGCTTGCAGTGAATGCAAGTCACACTTTAAAGGCGTAGTTTTCAAATCGTACTGCATCTCAGGGTGTATAAACCATTGAAAATACCTCTCTGCCAGTAATTTCATGCATTGACCTTTTGTTATTAAATGCTTGAACAACATTAACTTCCCTTTAGATGTATAGTATTTACCTCTACAAATTCAGTCAGCTCTGCCTTGCCAGAAAAGTATTTTATGTTTTTTTTGTTTTGTTTTTTTTAACACCAGGATAAAATATGAGAGCAGGTGAAGTTGTAGCTCGCAATTGGAGGCCAGATTTCGCTTCACTAATTTGCTTCTCTTGTAACGGCAGAAAGTCCCAGCACAGCGGCACAACAATTATATCCAGGTGCAAGAATTTGATTCAACAAATTCTAGGTGGATACATCCAGGTTTTTTCCCGGCATCCCTCCTGTTCTCTCTCTCCCATCGGAACAGCTAGAACCAGATGCCCTTGGAAAAAGAAAAAAACAAATTCTGCCCACATGTGACGGAGGACCTTGACGAAAAAACCTGAAGCTCTTCCAGTATCTTGAAAGTCATAAAGCATGTTGTTTATTATAATAATTGGAATGGCGGGAATCAGAGACTAGTCCGGAAGATAATGGGACATGCTAATGAGTGTGGAAACGAGCCAATCAGAGTAGGATGAAGAGGTGGAGGGATTGTGATCTTTTGGCAGGGTGTACACTGGGAGAGCAATACGATCTGGAAGTCAGGAGACTCAGTTGGCCTGTCATTGTGGGAGGGGGCATGATTAGGGAGCTTGAGTCTTTCTCAGGAGGTGGTGGTGAAGGCAGAGGCTCAAAACTGGTTTTGCTTGAGGGCACAAATATTACATTAGACGTCTAGTAGCAAATCAATTTTGATGACATTTGATGACCAAAATTATTTATTGTACAACTACAAAGTCGTTAAACTGGATTTATTGCGTGGTTTATTATTGTGTCTGTTCAATTTTGATAATCGGCTGGTAGTTCTGCTCACACAACACACTGTATTTGGCGAGAAAGAAAACATATATATTTTCCTTGTTGCAAATGAATAGCCGTTTAATGCCTGATTTTCTCCTCTCCTTTTAAAGTTGAAAGGAAAAGGAACATTCAGGATTTAATACAAGCTAGTTCACTGGGCGTATAAAAGAATCAAAATCCAAGAGGTGGTGGTGAAAGCAGACGTTCAAACCGAGACCAGACATTACCGGGACCAGTGTAATCAACAAATTAGTGCAAAGTCCTTGCTTGGCTTATTGTTGTGTGCCTTCACTTTTAATAGTCAGCTGTGTCTTAAACACAAAGCATTGAAGTACATGCATAAATACATAAATGCATAAATAAATGAATACAGTGCTGCAAGTCTGCAATTGATGTAATGTGATTAAATGAATATTCTGGGTTACAAGGCTCAATTGATATCAGATATATAGATAAATAAATCTTAACCACTATTGAATTGAACCCACCATATTCTCTTGCCAACTAACTCTTCATGATGGCATATACTTGCATTTTGCATTTATTTTCTCACTGCTGTCCATGATCTAACAGACCAGCAACACATTTTTTTAGAGTTCGACACTCCACCAGTTGAGAGCCAGAGGTTTAAAGAGTTTATACCGGGCATGCCGTCGCACTCCAACCATGCCATGCTTAATATAGAGTTCTGTTGCCCCTGCGGTCCTTCTGAAAATATGACAGAAGGGACATAAATAACCCTCTTTGCCGCCCCTACAAACCATATACCCCCTTCCATCCCTGAAGTGTCCTATCAAAGCTCACTCAGGAGCAAGAAAAGGCTCGTAAATCTTCAAGAACTGAGATGGTGCCTTCATTTGCTGGTGTCGCAGTAAGCGATCGTAACGGAGGATGTTGCTCGTCCCTCGCTCTCTCTAAACGGTGGGAGACCCAGGTGGCAGAAGGGATGTGGAGGTTTGGATGCTGGTTTAATGAGGGTACCCTGGTAAACTGGGGCGGCAGGAGGGGTGCGGAGCCAGATTGCGACCTCACTGCCAAGAACTCTACGCCATGTGTGCGAATGAGTGTAGGAGACGGTCATGCTGTTGATGAACATTTGACGTAAAATCACACTGGTAAACGTGAGAGAGTAATCCATAATTGCTTGAAATGTTTACAGATGTGCATTAATTACTCAAGTGTAATTAGCTTTTAGAGCTAATTACTACTTTGGCAAGGCTTTAAAGTGTAATGTATTATTTAACACAAATCATCGGAGATGCTTCATGATGAAGCTCGCTTATCGATGACATGTAGCGTCTCTATTCTGTGGACAGCTGATTGGATTTGCTGGAGTCGCGCGTCGGCAGAAGAACATGCTGAGAGTATAAATTGACTCTGGCCCGTAGTAGAAACGGGGATAAAAGCAGTCCAGTCGTATAATGCTAGATACCCTTCCTCGCCACAGGTGCTCCACTCTGGCCATGTTATTGCAGCATGTGTGCCAGCATTCACTTCATATGATGTCAACACACCATTCAGCTTTAGATATTACTATGGAAAATCATCACACCAGAAGTCAACAGACCATAGACCTGTAACTAAAGGTCTATTTTCATCAAACACCACCAATAACCCTCACACAGCCCCCATTGCAGTCTAATCAAAGTAATGAAAGTAAATTAGATCAAAATGACAGCTCACACTTACAGCATTAGGGCAGCCTGTATTAAAACAAAGTACATATTTAGAACATAATTTATATGAATTGCACTACCGGGAAGAAAAATAAGTCTAAACACACAATGCATTTGATCATGATTTCAAAATAGTTTTAATTTTAAATAGACAAACATAAATTGTAAATCTGAAATTATTTGCGTTACAGAAATATATTTTTCTTATTATGTTTATATATTTATTTATTTTAATGATCCTTATGAAATTGGTTGTGCATGTAATCATGCAAGGAATAAGCATAAACATAAGGTAGCTAATTATTTAACATATAGTTTCCATACTTCCCTATGCTTCATTATTTTGATGACTAAAATATAGAAATATAAAAAAATAATAGCAGTAAAGAATGAGCAGATGTGTTCACATAAAATTGTCATGTCACTCTTTTTAAAATATTTTCAAAACACAACTGAGAGGTTAACATGGTTTTATTGTATTATTTGAATCATTTTGTATTTTGCAGCATCACTATAATATGCAGTTACATTACTAATAAAATTGACAAAATCTAGGTAGAAACTCATAAAGTGCTAATAAAACTACAGTTGCAATAATCAACTCCCATTATGAATGATACAACATCTCTCATGCACTCATATGTTTGACAACCCAAATCAAATTTTGGCTTTATAAAATGAGTCCAAATTGCATGTCGATGGGCTCGTATAATTGTATAAAGGTATAAAAATGCAGATAGGTTAACATAGGGAGTCTTGTGTAATCTCATTCCCACACAAACCGCCGCAGGGTTCCTGTCTGTTGGCCACGGCACGGTCTCTGGCTTTCATTTGATTTAGTGAGCCGAGCTGCTCACCTCGAGAACGTCTTTATATCGCACCAGTGTTAGAGACTAACTCTCAGCATCAGCAATGCTTGCGCAAATATAGACTGACAAATGATTCATATTCTATAGGAAATACCCCTAAAATTAAACGCAGAGAATGCGTCCACCATCAAAGAGAGTTGAGTCAACTAATTAAAAAACAATAAACAGTATGAACATGCTACAGTAGTATGGAGGTTTATCCACATATGTGGCCTGGTTTTTAGGTGTTTCTTTTCTCAGTTTTATCTGCCCTACAATTTACGTAAAGGCCCTAAATGATATTATGTAGCATTCATTATTTATGAGGCAGTGACATAACAGTATGGCATTGAGGAATGTCTTTGCAATCCAGGCGATACAGTTTCTGTACTGTATACCCACGGTGAGTAAATAAGGCTGGTGTCCACCATAACTTTTTGTCAAACTCCTTAGCAGTACTCCACAAATTAGAAGCTAAATTTATGTGGTTGTATCTTGCTATTGAACGGTCATACATTCTTGCTGTTTGCATGTATGTAAGTATTTGTTCCTGTGAGTTTCACTGCAAAAAATACTTTGGCAGAGCAGGTTTTGTTTAATTAGTTTTCTATGAGTTAGGACTTTAGATGTTTACTTTATTCCTATTGCTCAGTCTCAAGATGACTTCATCTTTCCTGGCTGAAGCTGTATTTCAGTAACTACAATGTCAGTCAGTCTCTCAGGTGTAGTTGATGTTCTGAGGAATTTAGAAGAAAACAACCAAAATTTTATAGATGGCTTTCCGTTGATGTTTTCCTGAAATGAGGGTGCATCAGAGGCCATAGTGTTCAGATCTCTCCGTCATTATTATCATTTCGCCATTTCTGAAGTTATGAGTTCATCTAAATAATGTTTAAATTCACAAATTGAGTCCTTTTTACTGAGTGATTATAGTGTACTTCATATTGTGATGTGTTTCAGAGCGAAACAGCTGTGAAAAAAACGTCTCACACACACAAATATATGTTAATTTCATTACATGTTCTTGGAGTGATTATTTGTGATTCATCGGTGGACTACTCCAAATAACTTTAAAAGTTGGCGATCTTTTTTATCATCGTAATGTTATAACAACATATTATTATGTTATATGATAGTGTAATAATTGAACCACCTGAAATTCCTTTCTGGTACATAACTTTTCAAGATCCAGTCAGTTTCAATGAATAAAATGTATTTGTATGTATTTGTATAAAAAGTATTTGTAATTTAACTCAGAAAGGTCATATTTCAGTAAAATAAAATAGAATAGCTATTTCATGTGGACTTTTCAACATACTACATAACAAAATAAAAAAAAATTAAAAAGTAATGACATGATAGCATCATTACAGATCATCAAACTTTACATAGTAGGTCTGACTGTTAACTGTCCAAGTTACCTCCCAGTGAAGCACAACCGATCCAACCCGAGCAATGAGTATCGTCACGTGACCTAGTCACCCTTCAGTGGTTATGAAAGGAGGCTTGGCTTTCTCCACTGCCTGTTGGAAAAATTCCTGGACCTTGTAACTGCCAAAGTCTTGAGCTTATCATGGGTATGTTCCCAAGTTACAGAGAATAAATTAAAGACTAAAAGAAAAGTTTGAAGTTTGTGAAATTGTACATATGGTTGCCTTGGTTGTGGATACACCAGACCGGTACCTTAGACGCATCTGAATCTTGAGATGTCAGGGAGGAATGATGGACTTGAATTAAAAAGGGAATGCTGTTGTCAAACTTGAAGGACACGCTTATTGTTTTCTCAGAGACAGATGTCGACTGAAGCAGAGAGAAAGCACTCAACACCCCCAAGATTTTTATTTATTTCTACACCAGCTATATTTTTTTCTATTCAAAATTATATTTATAGCAAAACAGAACAGCTAGCTTGTGAAAACAAAAATACTGTATATATGCTTGTGATAAATGAAACACAATACTTTAAATTTAATGCTAATATATTAAAAATATATATATTAAAAATCTGTAATTATATACTCAGGTGGACAGAGACATAACAAGCAAGACAGTAGTTTCAAGTGTTAAATAATGCTTATTTGAGAACCCCCCACCCCCCAAAAAAAGAGAGGTCTGCTTTGCCAATGCAGGTGCTAAAATCAATTAGTAATTAATTAGAGCAAAGAAAAGAAGCGTAATAAATGGCAGCCACCTGGACCAAGCCAAGGTATTTGGGCTGATAATTATCAATCATGAGAAGGTAGCTGACTCCAAACGACTAAGCTCCGGTCTGCTCGCACAAATGGTGTTATCTGCATAACTGTAGTCGCATCTGGCATGAAGGATCATCTTTCCTGCCTAATACAATACATGTGTCTTTTCTGGTTTATCTATGCATAACATGCGTGTGTTTCTATTTGTTCGTTTTTTTCAACATAGCAACCTCTAACAATTACTTAAAGAAAATATTTGGTGTTATAATCGCTTATGGTGTCATATAAAAACACTGCTCTGTGGTAGTTACTTTTAGAGGGGGAAATATAAAATGAATCCATTAACATAAAGTTTTATGTTGTGTATGGTGAATGTCAACAGTTATGTTAGCAACAGCAGTTTGTGTGCGTTTATAATTTTAGAAAGCTTATTATCTAGTTATAACATTGCAATTACTATGTTATTACTAGATAGTATAGTATTTTATGTTAATATAGTTTTTTTTTTTTTTTAATTAACAGTTGGACAACCTGGAGCTTTCTTGTTTTCAGAATAGAAACAGTTGATATTCTGTATCGGACAAAAAAAAAAAAAATAGCACGTGACAAAATAGCATGTGTTAGTATGGCTGCCATGTAATGCAGACTATGAATTGTGAAATTCCAACTCTTGCTATGCCAAATTATGTAGAAGTGTTGTGACATGTGCAGCAAGCAATATTAAAACATCTCTATCCAGCTTGTCCTCTAGTCCTAGAACATGAGGAAAACATACAGTGAAATAAGATGAACAGAGCATTTCATGAGCACCTGTGATAAAACAGCAGAACTCTGGATGGGTTCATTGCACTTATATGCACAGTTTGCCAAAATAATGTTTTCTCTTTGGCTTGAAAGATATGGTATATTATGTTACAAAAAGTTTGTATTACAACACAACACTTTGAAGACAATGGATAGGGAACGTCAGTCGATCCAAAGAATACAGAGCCATGCCGGAATGATGTATTGAGATTTTTGACTTACCTTATTAGTCTTGTTTACATAGTCTTCGATATATGAGGTCATCGGAGGAACAGATTACTACATTTTACTTGCTACTCTGGAATTTCAATCACTGATGGTGATTTGTGTGTGTCCTGCTCTGAAGTTATTTTTCGAACAACACTGACTTGAGTGATCGTTGCTCTTTTAAAGCCAAGGTTGTAACTTTTGAGGCCAAATCAAATGCTCAATGTAGATACATCTGTATTATTAGTCATTTAATACCAAATTAGAATTTTGCCAGAGCATATTACATACAAGTTTTAATTTTTGCGATGTACACTATATGTCTATATATCCTACTAAACATTTTGTAGTCAACAAAGTTGCATGAGGCAGCCATCAAACGCTATTGTTATCAACATATCTAATTAGTGGTAAACCAATAGCAAACTATTATATTCCGGTCATCTCTAGGTCATGACAACAGAGGGTTGCACACTTTATTTCTGACCTCTAACACTCATCAAGTATACACTCAGATAATGTGAGATTACATAGCTATTTCAATAACTTTTGTCTACAAACATTTTCCCTCCGAAATGAGCTTCTCTCTGTTATCTTTACGCCAAGGTGTGTTTGATGTTCTGAATAACTGTTTCCGAGATGCAAACATATCTTTGTATCTAATTACAAAGAGCCCAAAACTTCCCTTCTCTGGTTCAATGCACAATATTAATGAGGTCAATGATTATGTTAATTGGGCAGCATTCTACAGCATGTTTTAATTAGTTCTCTGTATTCTGATTTAATGAAGAGGCTGAAAACTTCACTGGATGCTTGAAATGCATACAGTTCTCAGCGTAGACTCTTTTGAAAGGACGTTTAAAGAACTTTGCCACTCTGTAAAGCCATACGTAATTATTTGAGATATTTATTTTTTTTTACTTTGCTAGAAAACAAACCCCATCTTGCAGTTTACGAGCACGATATGTCTTATTAAAAAACATGTTTTCTCACTGAAATTTTCCCGGATGTTATGTTGTAAGTCTGGCCGTCTAGTTTTTCATTTGGAAACATGCACTCGCCTATTATCTGCCTTTAATGTCTGGCCCATGAAATGCAAAAAGACCCAATATTGAGCTATTTTATAAGTGCATTAAGTTTACAAATTACTTCTTTAATGAATAACCTTCTGAGACTCCATTTGAAGGGCCATTATCTGAGTGTTCCAATCTATTGCCTCACCTCCAGACTTTAACATTTATTATACTGATGAGATGCAATTAAAAGAGCAGATGTCCACAAGCTGCTCTCATCTGAGACGAGTAAATAAAATACCAATCCCCCCAATAACATAATTCATAAAAAGACTTTGCTTAGCGGCACGGCAGGTAAGCTAAGATAAAAAAACCTGATTTGTTTTTTTCTGCAAACGTGCAGTCTTCTGATTTCATATTTTTGAATTCATATATAAACTATTATTCAAAAAATTTATACATTTAGCATTTGCATATCATGTACACATAGTCTTTTCATTTAAATTTGAATGTTGTATGTTTTTTTTTGCGATAGAAACACATGTCATAGTGCAATCATTTTTTATGGATTTCCTATTTTGTTATTTTCCCCCTAGACACCGAGGCAGTGTTTGAACATCCCTGAAGAAGCTCAGCCCTGTCCCAAACAACTAATTGGAATGACCCCATTTAGCAACATGTCAGGGGAACACGACAACATAGACAATGTCAGCGCCTCCACAAATCTTCTGTGGTCCAAACTTAATAGCGTGTCATGGTGTCCACAACTAATGCTGGAAGGGTCACAAAAACCCTTATGACTCATGTTAGTTGACGGCTCTTTCTTTAGCAGTGTGAATCCAAGCTGTGGGCAGAGTGAAGAAAACACAGTATGGCGTGTACATGGGGACATAAACTCAAGAAACATTTGGCTAAGTTATCCAGACATCTCTTGTTGGATATCCAAAATATAGTTATTCACTAGCCTTTTTTTTTTTTTTCTTAAAAAGTCCAGGTTACATGTGTAAATATAGACTAATAAAAACAGTAATAATAATGATAACAGTAAATTACTAATATATATATATATATAACATTGTAATAACACATGTAATTACATGTAAGTACAAAATGAGCAATACAAATCATTTATAAGACTGTATTGCAAGAACACTAAAAATACTATTATTTTTAAAAGTTGAATTTGTGTGCGGTCGCTTATACAATATTGCATATTACGGTAAAAGATGTATCATGTCTCTGCATGCGCCCCTGACCTATGAAAACAAGAAGAATGACCTATTTGCATGTCTTTGCACTAACGATCTATACTTCTTTCTTTACAAAGCAATGATAAATACTCTAAAAAAAATCATCCATCTCAATGCAAAATAACAGTCACACTTCACAGACTCTCTGGCGCACTGTTGTCAATTTGCGCTCTGCGTTCATGTTTAAATGTCTTTTTTTCTCATCTTGCTCTCATTGCAACGTGTTCACCCGAACAAGACAAGCGCTGAAGTCAGAGAGAGGTCAAGCGCATATGAATGAGAGGAGAAAACTGTCAGCTACTTTTACATTACAGAGAAAGAACAGCGATGCATCCATCTCTAGACAACAGCTGTGCAACAATCACTGAAAGTTCAGCAGCGGATTTAAATGCATCTGCCTATGAAAAACGTAAAAGTATGAAACTAGCCGTTGTTTAATAAGCGCAGATTGAGGTTGGACTGTTTTGGAACTTGTTGGAAAGTACGTTGTCATTTTTTTGTTCTCAAGCGAGACGCTTAGGAAAATAAATACGGCTAACGACGAAATGAAGCTTCACTCCCTGAAGAAATTTACAAGTAATGTGATTTTTGTTTAATGTTCAACTGTCGAAAAAGCTTTGACTTATTGATGTGAATCGCACTTTCGCGTTTACAATGTATTTCAAATGTAGACGAAACGCGCTAGTCTTGATCAAATTCATTCTCTGCTTAACTAGATGATAGAGCGTTAAAAAAGCGGCTTATTATTAAAATATTCTGTTTTTTTTTCTGCGAGAGTTCACGGAGAAACACTTTTGCTTTCCAAGCAGTAGCCAGGGCCTATATATTGAATATTTTTCAAATGTATATATTTTTGTTCTGTCCGTGTGGTAAAATTCAGATTATTATTATTTTTTTATATGTATTCCTTTGTGACAATTAATACGCATTATCGGTCGGTACAGTTTTAATAAAAACGTATGTACTATGTTGAAGTAAAAGTATTTGTGTGCTTATCCACAAAAAAAAAAAAAGATATTTTCAGCTGTATCATTTTATGTTCTCTGTGCACCTTTAATGTGGTGTTATTAGACATATTACGTGTGCAAGACCTAAATGGATTACGCCTTTTTTTTTGTTTTATTATCTTAAATTCAATTTGAATATCCGGGTTACCACAACGGGCAAACAGACAAAAACAAGCACGGATATCTTAGTTAAGAGTCATATCCATCTAACATAGCCACATTGTAATGACGTTTGTCCATGGATATGATTGTCGTGCTTTCATTTTTTATTTATTTATTTTTTTTCTGGGGGAAATAGGAGTAATGAGGATAACAGGCGAGCGAAACGACTTCCTTCAAAAATGTGCATTCCATTGTACGGATCAATACATAACACTTTCTACTACTACTCTAACGGTGCATGAATGAAAATGTACCAGAACGTTTGAATAGATAGAGTGTTAAATAGAGTCGAACAATTCATTTTATTACCATCATTCACATATCTCAAAACCTAATAACCCGTGGAAGGAGAATATGAACATATTTCGAAAAAAAATCACCTCCGACATAATGCATTCCGTATTCGCCCCTACTGTTTGATGTGCCAATATGTTTATATTTTCCCGAAGTCGGTATCTCCTCCTGTCGGTGGGCTATTTCTCACGCGCACGGCAGCGCCTGCACTTGTGCACACCCCCAAGAGGAACATGTAAACATTGTAGAGTATATCGCGTTTTCCTTTAAGCGACTAAAGCACCGCTTTGCGACTGGCATGTCGTCGGATCACATCTAAAAACAAAAATACATCCAAATGGCCACGAATTAGAAACACTGCTATGCTCGATTCATTAGTTTCATAGCCTTGGGGCACAGTTTAAATTTGCACATGCTAATGATCTTGTGTTATCTGAGACACACACACACACACACACACACACACACAAACGCAAAGTTGCGCGCACGCATAGTAGGCTACTCCTAATAGTACAGACCGCGTGCTTGCCTCAGATTGCCCCCCCCTCCTCCCCTCCATAGGTAGACGTTTCCTCTCTTATTCTGGAAAACTTTGCACTTTCTGACCGCGAAGAAACGCGCAAACGATTTATCATTTTGTAGATTTGAATACCCAAACTGCGCCTCTAGTGAGAATTGCGCACTGGCGATATTACGCACGCTCGTGATCTTGACGTGCCTAATGGAGCGATCAAGCAAGTTGCAACCAAGAACAAAAGGCCAAGAGTGAAGTCCTTCACTCCAACCGCACACCGGTCCCAAACAAGCATAATTATAAGAGGCACAGACGAGAGTTAAGTAACGCAAACTATTTAAATAAGACCACGCAGAGAAGTGAATTCGTCACGATTTGACATTTGAATGCATTAAAACGTTACTCGGGGGACTTGGCTAATTTTAATTTCTGAGGGTACAAAAGTGAAATTAAATTACTTAGAAAAGAATTAGCGGGGCCCGAACTAAAGGCAGGCGCTGGGTTTTATTTAGGGCTGAAATGTCATTTTGATTTGTGCAATTCACATTTCCTTATTTAAGCGTTAGCTCTTGTTAACACCAGGGGTTATTGTTGCTGTAGTTACGTAATGATTTAGGTTAGGCTCGAAATGATAAATAAGCAGAAATAATAAATAGGTGGAGTTTACCTCCAATTGAATTGTTTAAAGCACAGTCGAGAAATAAAGTATTGAAGGCATTTTTTGTTTGTTGTACGTTTAATGCTTTAATATTGTACGAAAAGTAACCAAACATTATTTTGTAAACTAAATTTTACATACCCTACGAACGCATTTTCCATAAATACCGATTATCTCTAACATGTGTTACCGGTCCTTTACATGCGGATAAATATGGAAAAATGGAGTTATATACAAGTAATAATTTCTTGCAATTGCCAATGCAGTAGACAGATAGTTTTATATTTTATCACTTACATAAACAAGATTGACACGGAGCTTCAGGCTTTCACTACACGGTTTATCGACATGACATTAAATAACAACAACTGTGTGCTACTCAGACTGGACTGGAGACGAAATGTTGCACTGGATACAAAAGCACATTAATACTAATCGGTTAGGTAAACGTGTAGACTGTGGTAATACTGGGTAATTCACATTTGGTACACATAAACTATAACATTCTTTTCAGTCAAGACTATTCATCGCAATATTCGTAAAACCATCTCATTTTCCATATATCTAGGGACCACATTTTTTCACAAATTCCCTTAAACTGTATTATGACTATTTACAAAATAAAATATTACATTTTAAACTAGGTGAATCTGTATGTACAAAAAGAAGGAGAACAAACAAAACAGGCTGGGACCTGCTGGTATAGCATGCAATTGGAGTTCTCTGTGCAGTCTTCCGAAAATTTGAAGGGGAAAAAAAAAAAAAAAAAGAAAGAAAGAAGAAAAGAGCAAAATAAATGGAGGACAAAAATCGGGAAAAGGCTGTCAAGAGCGTTGCACACCCCGTCCATGCACTGCTCTCTCTAGACAGCGGTTTCAGAAAACCTTTCAGGTTCTTCACATTGTGTGTGTATGTAGGTCCACGCGAGAATAGGCTGACTTTTGAGTCTTGGTTCCAAAGCAGTCTTAATTCTGCAGTCTTTTGAAAATATTTACACGTACCATTCGTTAAAATTTGACGAAAGGGTGCTGTGGCTGCTCGTGTGGTGAACTGTGGATGATGCTGGTGATATGGAACTGCTGCTCTGGTTTTCTGTGGAAGGGGACACGATGGTGGGCGGCGTGGAGGACTCGTAGCCGGAGCTGGCTGCCGGGGAGGGTTGGGATCCTTGAGACGACGACTCGTGAACCTGAGCCCAAGACAAACGTGAATCAGTGTACAGTAAAAACATACTTTCACACGTGTCTCGTCATTTCGAAAGCAACCGATAATATCCTTCCAGATTGGATTTAGCTTTACGTTTACATATATTTAATGTTTTGTTGTTTTTCTTTACCAGAAACATTGATGCATATAACAACATTATTCAACTAATTAAAAACATTGCATAATAGGCCATAAATAACAGTAAATTGTAAAAATAATAATAATAATAAATAAAATTGAATAAGCGCAGAAATCAAATAAGACTACAAATTCCAAGAGTAAATAAATATATCGAATAATGTACGTGAAAAATAATAATAGTGCACTGTAATGTTGTTGTTACCTTCATATGTTTCCGGAGGGAGCTGGGATGTGTGTAGGATTTATCACACATTTTGCAGAGATATGGTTTGTCAGAAGTATGGACGTGCATGTGTTTCTTGCGATCACTGCTGTTCGCAAAGCGTCTGTCACAGCCTTCAAACTCACACTTGAAAGGTTTTTCACCTAACAGAAACAGAGCAAACATCTCTCAGAATAAGCATTTTAGGAGGCCAGCACATGTTTTTTTTTTATTATTCAAATACAGCAAATAAATATAATCGCGTTAAAAAAAAAAGTTAATGTCCATATTCCACCAGGAAACACGGCTCACAATAAATATCTTTTTAAATTTCACCCAAATTGTTTGCAACGGTGCTGCGCTCCTGCGTGTTTAATAGGCCAGATATTATAGAAACTATGTCGAATAGAAATAATAATTGAGCCTGGCATGAAAAATCTCGATAGGACAAAGAAACAAATAATGAAATATTTACAAATGATTATTATAAGTCCCATTCTTTCAACGTACACACACACACACACACACAATGTAATCGCAATGGATTTGCATGTGGGGAAATGCATTTCTTACCGGTGTGTGTTCTTTTATGGATTTTCAGATTTTCCGATCGAGCAAATACTTTTCCACAGCCGGGGAACGGACAAGGAAACGGTTTCTCTCCGGTGTGCACTCTGATGTGATTCACAAGTTTGTACTTTGCTTTAAACGGTTTCCCTTCCCGGGCACATTCTTCCCAAAAGCAAATGTGATTCGACTGCTCCGGTCCCCCAACGTGCTCCACCGTCAGGTGGGTCACCAGCTCGTGCATGGTGCTGAAAGTTTTGTTGCAGGACTTTTTCGGATTCGTCAGCTGCTCTGGTTCGACCCATTTGCAGATTAGCTCTTGCTTTATGGGCTGTCTCATGTAGCGAAAGAAGGCCCCTGCTCCGTGATGGGCAGCCATATTCATGTTCATGGGGCCATAGCCGTGCAACTGCGTCGAGGCGTAGTGTTCGGACCTGGGACTCGCGACGTGACCGTATTGCTCGGCCCTGCCGTACATGTCCCCGGAAAAGCCCAGGCGCATCTGACTGTTCACCACGTTGGAGGACGCGTGCGTGGCCGCTTGCTCGTGCAGTCCCGGGAAGAGCAGGTGCCCAGCGGCGTCAGAGTGTCCATGTGGTCCGGCGAAACTTCCAGCGGCGGAGGCGAACAGGCTGTGCTGCGCGCTGGTGGCGTCTCCGAAGCCCCGATTGCGAAACAGAAAGTCCCGAGTGGAGTTGAAGGCGGCGGTGGAGTACGAGCTGACATGAGTGGGGTGATGATGGTGTCCCAGGGCAGCGGCGGCGTAGCCGGGCGCCTGCGAGGAAAACGCCGTTTGCCCAGAGCCGAGGTCGTGGGAGCTGTGGTTGATTTTAAAAGCGCCCATACCGTCGGCGAACGGATTGATACCCAAAGCCACTTCTCTGTCTGTAACTTCGCCTGTTGAGTGATGTCTGGTGGAGCCGAAAGTAGTCACTCCAATGGTGGGATACTGTGGTCCTGCGTCCAAGAGCATCTTCAGTCTGCAGCGGAGGAGACTGAGAGAGAGGAAGAATCTCTAGCAACTGTCTCTGCTTGCTATTTCTCGAGACTTGAGTCTGTGCGAGGCGAACTCCGATCCTCTATTCCTATTTACTTTTAGTGGAGAGGAATTTCCCTCTCCTGCTCATCCGATGCGCACGCAAATCATGTGCAATATTGTCTTTTGCGGTTTATCTTCCTGTGGCGCAACTTTCACCTCCTCAGTCAGGCGGTGAGCTTCAGACTGATAGTCGCAATCATTCCTGCAGATAAATGAATTGAAAAGACAACACAGTCCACCCCTGATGAATGGGGAAGGAGGGGGGCAGCACGTGACCCCGTGCTTGGACCATCATTGGAGAGGGCGCTCTCCCCCTACTAACATTCACTCACCAAATAACAGCCCGCCATGCCTCAGCATCAGTGCGATTGGTCGGTTTACATCATCAATCTGTGGGATTGTCGGGAGGTTGCTGACTGTGATTTTGCTCTGGATGTTGAAATTCAGAAAACAGAGTTTAGTGAATGCATGGCCGAATAATAGCTTTTGTCCTAGACGGAGTACTTCCACGTTTGGCCTACTTATGTGGAAGCCTGATGCTCTGAGAAGAACCTGGCGCGCATCTAGTAAACACCGGCTGAAATGTGATGTGTAGCCTGTTCTTGCAAGGCGCGGAACTCGTGCGTTTCATCCCGAAAAACTAAAGGCCGTGATTCACATGCTTTTTCCATATACGTGTGCGTAAAAATGACATCATATTCCTGCCTTAAATTGAAGTCTGGCAGCACTGGCATGCTGTTTTTTTTTATATTTAAAAAAATTAATGTACAAAATTATCAACGGTACAAAATATTAAACATAAAGATAATTATAAAGATGCAACGTAGGATCAATGCATTAAGTTTTTGCCTACTTCAGCAATGGGCATTTCATGATTGGTTGACTTTTTTGACGTGCATCATTTAATGACGTTTTCACTTTGAGAGACGTTTGAGAAGCTTATGCAAAACACTTGTATTGCACTGTTGCTGGAATTTAATAATTGCTTTGGCATTAAACCTTTTAAACGAGAAACCCAGTGCCTTCCATGTTTAGTATTCTTGTTCTTCTTTCTCCACATGCTCTGCGCGCTCAGTAGGCCTTCCGCGGATGCCTTCAAACTTCAAATAATAGATTCAAACCTGCGAACGAGGTGTCTTTTCCCGTTATTCATATTTTTTAACCTATGTTTTTGAAAGATTAAGGCCGTAATGTATCACCCTTGTGTGTGTAAAAGTTGTGGGTTGTGGAAGTTGTGAAGTGGGATTTCTCTCTGCAGGAAACTCCGGCGGCTGGAGTTCAAAGCCGCATGAACAGACGAACCATTAAAATATCATCCAGACTGCAGCCTTCAGCTCCATACACTCCCAAACTCCTTCCAGAGAGAGAAAGAGAGAGAGAGAGCGAGGGCCAGGAGAAGCTGTTGAGTTGCATGTTTTGTCTGAAGGACGTTATCTTTCTAAAAGAAATCTGGACGATATCTTCAACAGGTGAAAGACGGTAAGAAGACTCGTAGCGTGGGGACAAAATAAGTTTTGGAGGCTGGAATCATTGGAAAGTTTTTTTTTTTTCCATACACCACAATTAAATGCATTAAAAACTGGATGCATTTAAAGGGGTTGGCGTAATAAGGAATAATGTATTATTATTATTTATAATTAAATTAATACTTTTAGTATTAATACTTTAAGAGACGTTTAATTTAATTTAATACAATGCCAAGAAATGTCCCTAATAGTCATTGTAACTGTTATGTCTGTGTTTGAATTGGCGACAAAGAGTATGTCTTAGAAATGAACTTTTTTTTTCTTCATTGGAATTTTTAATCAATGTCTGTGACTTTTCATTTTCGAGTGTTGTGTTGCATTGCATTTCTCGTCAAATGAAACTCGCTTTATATCGTATCAGACGTTTCCCCTCTACCCAGCAAAAAAAAAAAAGTAGCTGAAAATAAACTTTTCGTTACGCGCTAAAGAAATGCCTCAAAAATGCAACTGCAACCCATTCGACCCCGAGCCCCAGCCATTCGACTAACATCTTCACTATTCGTCATAGCTCACACAATGTTTACTTATTTATGACACGGATGGTGTGGGTTTGTCACTAGAGGTCTGACAGATCAATCCATGGCCTTTCTCAAGGGAATACCAATTTATTTGCATCAATAATTGAATGCATCTTGACCCTGATTCAAATGAAGCCGGCTGAAGTTGAAGAAATGTCCAAGGTCATGCCTTTATTATTTTAATAGAGTGCAGTTGTGGATTAAGTTTTGTGTTCACATGTGATCGTAATACACGAACATAAAACGATCACAATGGCCTTCAGATAAAGTAGTGTTTCCGTGAAATGCGATTTTGCAGTCTTGCAACCACAAATGAACTACTACCACCAAAAAAAAAAAACTTTTACGTTATGTAACGTCTGTTTCTTATATGCACTACTGTATTGCATTTGGCAGCGTAAAAATGCACTATATACATTTGAATTAAGTTACAAAACAAAGTAATCTGGGGGTGGGGGTGTTAACAGTTTCCATTTTTCATCGAGACATATGTGCACCAATACAGTCTAAATGTTGTCTGCATACCCACGTCTCCGCCTGATTCCAGTGGAGACTGAACAGATGATTTTTGACACATATCTAATACTAACTGTCTGGCCTTTTTAGGTCATTTCACCCAACACTTCCTGCTGGTGTGCGGCTGGTTTGATTAGGATAAAGCTTCAAACAACTGCAATCACGGTAATAATTCTGTGTTTAAACTTCTATTGTGCAAGGAGGAAACATTACATTCACCAAACTTTCTTTCTTTCACCTCACGATGATTTAACTGCTTTGACACAGAGCCTGTTTATGGCTTATTTCATTGCATATTGGGAAATGACGTTCAATGCCATGCAAACAATAGCATTTAACTTTGATTTACAAGGTCAAGAAGTTGGAAGTAGTACACTATAATTTATGCTATTTTTGATTAAACAGCCATATATTTTATAAAACCGTTCGAAAAAGTTTCTCTTTGCGGCAACACACACACACACACACACACACACACACATATATATATATATATATAAAACATCCTTCATTCTTAGCACAAAGACAACAGATATTAATGTGGATGATCTATCAAAATGCACACTTTATTAGGTATAATTATAAATAGATAGCTAGCTTATTATTAACTGTTGTGGAGTACAGTATTAAACTTTTAACTTAGATTTCCATTCACTGGCCATTTATGATAAGCCAGTTTTATTGCAATATTAGCATCCGCGTGCAATAATGCCTTCTTCTAGGAAAGTTCAAAGAATGTTACTAAAACTCTTGAGCCTGTTTTCACGAGGTGGCCACTGTCCATTTGCTTTCAAGCTTTCTATACAAGACAAACGCAACAGCCGGTTGTTGATTCGTGCTCGTATTTTATTTATAACAGGTGCACTGCCAACAGTGTGTTTATTAAAACCGGCGCGCAATGCAACTTTTACGCACGGGGAAGGCTGGATTAAATGTGTATTAGGATTGTTCTTTAGCAGCTACTCGAGCTATTTCGCCGAGACTTCTTTGCTGCCCCGTACACTTTTGATGAAGCACCACCTCCTGTGCGCCTGATCCGCCGCCGCTGAACAACTGAGGCCGAAAATTACCCCCGATCATAACAACAGGTCTTTTGCGTTACTTTTTTTTTTTCCCCACTCCGGACAATAGGCGACCTTCGCGCTCTTCACAAGACACCGATCCCATGACGACGTAGAAGCGCCGTTAGAGGAAAAAAAGGAGGTGTGAAACTTTTTTTTTTTTCCCTCTCTCTCTCTCGACAAAAGGGTTAAATACAGAGAAAACGGAGTCTGAGCAAGCTGCATGCAACTGCACACTTTAACTTTGTACTAACCGCATG
This sequence comes from Enteromius unitaeniatus, assembly GCA_032359435.1. Lineage (NCBI taxonomy): Eukaryota > Metazoa > Chordata > Actinopteri > Cypriniformes > Cyprinidae > Enteromius > Enteromius unitaeniatus. The sequence continues at coordinate 2,996,102 of JAUMHI010000070.1, forward strand.
TTTATTATGGCGCTTCTTCATATATTCTGTAAGAGACCTTCAGACAGAGGCTGTGTCGCATTTTTATTGCACGCAAGTCCATTAGTGCGATAAGCGGCTAAAACCGATTTTCCACAGCTGTAATATAAAGAAATGTTACTTTGCTTCGACGTAACTTCGAGATCGCAGTTAAAAGTACAATAACCTTTGCATAACAAAAACATTTTTTTTCATCCGCTGCCTGAGGCTCGGCGCATGCGCGCTCTCTGTTTGCTGTCACTAAAACATTTTTCTTCGCATTGGAAACTGTCACGAGTGACGTCAATCACAGAGCTCTGACCAATTAGAGCGCTCGGTGATTGTTTGGCTCCACGGGCTGCAGCGCCTACCATGAATCTCTATTCAGTATATCAAAGCGTCCTGCTGCTGCCTCTCAACCGAATGGGATTCCACGTAGGCACTGAGATAGCAACTAAACTTTAGGGGAAGTTTATTTTTTTCTTCTGTATTCTTCAAAGCGATTAAAATATATTTGTCATCATCATTATTATTATTTTGCCTGCTGTCAAGTTATTCTAAAATTAGGAGTAATGAGCGTGGATGCTTTGGGAAGCCCTGTGATGGACCCCGCGTTTTCCAAACGGAACACGACGCTGAGATTAGTTGACTTGGCAGGGGCTCACCACCATCACCATCATCACCACCATACCCCTCAGAGCGTGACAGGCTTCCCGGGGTTCAGCAGCCATCCACACTCAATGGCTCACTCGCACCCTGGGGAGATGACTGCGGAACCCCGCCTGGGGCCGAGTCCATTCGGGCCAGAACACATGGGGCACTCCGCGGCCCTCAAAATCAGCCCAACCCATCATTATCCCCACCACCATCACCACCACAATCATCATATTGCAGGCCACAGTGAAGTGGTCTCCAGTCAAACGGGAGCTTTTGGCCCGGTGCAGGCGGCAACGGTCCCGTACTCTATGTCTCACACGGCCCAGGCGCTATCCGCAGGTAGGGACTTCCTCATTCGCCGAGATTTGACAGCTCAAGCCATGCCCGTGCTGACCGATCAGACTTCTGGTTCAGCCTCTCACCACGGAATGTTTGTCTCAACAACAGGTAGCTATCCGGGACACTATGGTCATCACCCCGACCCTGGGAACCATACGCTCTTCCCTGGACTTCATCACGAGCAGCCATCTACCGGAGCACCAGGTGGCCAAGCCTTGAACGGACAAATAAGGTTAGGAATACCTGCCGAAATGTACGTTCGGTCTGATCATTTGAGTCAAGTAGCGAGCTCCAGGGCAGACCCGTTTGCTGCTTCTCCTCTGCACGGATACGGCGGGCTCAATCTGAACATGAATCTCAGCGCACACCACCACCACCACCACCATCACGGAGCCGGCGCTTTTTTCCGATACATGAGGCAGCCGATCAAGCAAGAGCTCATCTGCAAGTGGCTGGAGCCGGAGCACTCGGCGAAAAAACTTTGCTCCAAAACTTACAGCACCATGCACGAACTGGTGACACATGTGACGGTGGAGCACGTCGGAGGACCGGAGCAAGCGAACCATATCTGTTTTTGGGAAGAGTGCCCGCGAGAGGGAAAGCCGTTTAAAGCGAAGTACAAACTTGTGAATCACATCAGAGTGCACACCGGAGAGAAACCGTTTCCTTGTCCGTTCCCCGGCTGTGGAAAAGTATTTGCCCGATCGGAAAACTTGAAAATACACAAGAGGACGCACACAGGTCAGTGGCTTCATTTCCCGTCCCTTAGGACTATTTAGTTAAACGCTAAGCTCCTCCGTCACTGTACACATAAATGCCATGAAGCTGAAGCGTAAACGAATCGACGCACAGCAACTGGTTTATTAATGAAGTGAGCTAGCTTGCAGGCTAAATAGAAGGAAAAATGACTTTTATCTGGAAAGAAAAAATATATAGATAAAATACGTAGTAGGATTTTCGCAGAACGCTGTCACCATTATCATTGTTGTCAAGTGTTATTGAAGACTTTTAATATAGGCTACTTGTATTTTGAGAATATTTTTTAACATAAAAAGTAAGGGGAAATATAAAGGTAGAGCACTGTGTTAGTGTTTCTGATTGTGTGTTGTAAAAATAACGTGTTCATTACAGCTTTGCAGCACATCCATGTGTTTGGGGCCTACTGAGTCCAGTTTAGTCGGCTGACGAGAATAATAATGTGATAACGATACATAAAATATGAAGCGGGAGGGTGCTGCCTTACGTTAAAAAAGTATTTCTTTTCCACAGTAAATCGTTTATGGACATCGACTGTTTATATTGCAATCGCTCGGAGTTGTACACAAGTATTTATGGTCACATTGCAAACAGCTAGAGCTACGCTACGCTACATTTTGGAAACCGCAAACACTCGTTAAAAAAAACAGAACATTTGTTCAAGGGCTCGGTTATCCCTTCAGAACGAGCTAAAGGGGCACGGGAGCATTTTAGGTAGGCTAGTGTTTTGTTTTGCTTACACTGCAGCTTTTTATGTATGGATGTGTTCCAGTTAGCCTACCCTTGGTGAGCCCCCCCCCCAAAGTTGGCTTTAGAAAGAAACTGTCCAAAACGACTGTCATCAATTGCACCAATGTAGTTATTTCCATGTATTATTTCTGAACTGTAAGAACTTACGCATAGACTGTTTACAAAACTTGGAGATTGACCGCATGCAACAAGTTCTGAAAGACTTCAACAGGGTAAACTTTATATGGTGCCAAATGCGGCGTATTATTAAAATGCATTCGTTTTGCGTAATTCTTTTTTATGAAATGTGGGGGTTTTAGAGCTACAAGCGATTTTTGCGTTTTAGTTTTATTTCTTTATTTTTGGGGGGGTTTTCAGGTTTCAGTCCATGCTCGCGAAATAATCGTGCTTAATACGTAACTACGTTTCACTAGAAACCAAATATAAGATATATCAGATTCGGTGCGTAACCAACATTGTGTATTATTTCTGTGCTGCATTCCGTATTATTTTCTTGCTCGAATCTTTGGTTGTGGGTACGGTTTCCCAAGGGTCTCTTCCTCGCTGCTTTCTTGTAGTACACTAATATTCTTGATTGGCTTTCTCGGTCCAACAGCTGAAGGTCAAATTGATATTCAGCAAGCAACTGTAATTAGACAGCAGCAATTACGTAGTCTTATAAACTCCTGGAGCTTATGTCCTTCGGAAATACGCGTGATGTGATTAAATGTAATTAATTCAAACATTTCTATTGCCTGGCTGCCTTCTCCAGGAGCTATTATGGTTACGGAGGGACAGGCCTAATAGCAGTTTAGGCGGTGGATCAGATGTATTTTATGAGATCTTTCTGCTCTACATACCAAAGGTAAATGAAAGTACTAGGAGAGCGCGAGCTTTAAAGAACGGATGCCCAATAATCTGTAATTGTGAAAAGAAATCACTGCTGTCTGAGGGTCCCTGTCACAAGGGGCCTGCCGTGAGAGCAGTAAAAAGATAATCACGATATCATGGGGCTCGTGTGACCTGATTTACCCTGACATGCGTCTAAAGGACTTTTGCGTAAATGCGCGCAGTAATGTGCTTCACCTGTACTGATCATTGTCACAACTGTTTTGTTGTTTTAGGTGAAAAGCCTTTCAAATGCGAGTTTGACGGCTGCGACAGACGGTTCGCCAACAGCAGTGACCGGAAAAAGCATTCCCACGTACACACGAGCGATAAGCCGTACAACTGCAAAGTCAGAGGCTGTGACAAATCGTACACGCATCCCAGCTCTTTGAGAAAACACATGAAGGTGCACTGCAAGTCTCCACCTCCGAGTTCGGGTTACGAATCATCGACTCCATCTCTTGTTTCTCCTTCATCGGACTTGGGACGGGAGCCAGTTCCCTCTGCGCTCTCCGAGCCTCTCTCGTCATCGTCCCAGCCGGCCAATTTAAGCGAATGGTACGTGTGTCACAGCTCCGGTGCCAGTGGCCCCCAGACCCCACCCAGCGGTTCGTCCACACCGGGCCATACAGAGGGGCCAACGTACGAACGGAGGGACGCCTTCTAGTAAAATGTAATATTCTTTTGGCAAAGTGACTAAAATGACTTTGACATCTTATCTTATTTGAACAGTCCGTCTTGGACTGGATCGTCGCACGATGACGCCTGTGGAACTCGCTTCAAAGAGTAGGCTTGTTCACTTTCACTGCCTTACTGAAGGATGCACTGGCCCTTTGACAGCTAATGTCACTGCCTAACCACCAATCGATAGAAAACACGTCCCGAGTGTCCATGTTTCTGAATAGTGCGCATGTCCCTGTATTATTTTGTAAATTCCGCTTTGATTTCAATATCTTTTTAATTTATTTTCTAACCGGTAAAGAATTTCTTTTTGTATTATTGAACCAAAGTGCTTAATTATTAAACCTGTACAGCTGTAAATGATGACGTTTTAATGTCCACGTGTGAACAGTCATTTTGTAAGGTTTTGTCTTTCGGCGATTTTGAAATGTTTGCTACTATACTTTGTACAAAATTAATATTTGGGATGATTTGAATTTCATAAAGACGTAGACTCTTTCCTCTTTTTGTGCTTTCACCAGCCAAGCCAATTTGATGGAAGCAGTGTTATTGTATTTGATATGACGGTTCATTTATGATTAGTCATTAATCAATGTGGTTATTTTGTGATTTTGTAAAACTTGTCAGCAATCCATTTTTATGAAAAAAAAATATGAATTATCAGAAGAGACCTTAAAATGTGTACCGAAATGCCTTGTAAGTTGTCAGTATTTTGAATAAACTGTGTATGATGCAAAGCTAAAAGTCCTTCTACATTACACACTAATAATAAAACTAGATTTTTACGTTATATTTAAACTAAGCATCATCTAGTAGAAAACACAGAACATGCACAACCCCAAAACCTAGTAAACACCAGCCAACTTCAAATGATTTGAATTCTCTCAGCGATAACTTGTTTTATATCCTTTTGTATCGCTTATACACACAAATATACTCCAGCTTTACACTCCAATTACATGGGCAGCAATTGATGAAAGAGTTGCATATTTTCACACAGACTTCAAAGAGGCTTTTATACAAAGAGACATTTTTTTTCACGACGGTGAATCTTCATGGTGAGTTAAGATTTCTATAGCAAAAGCCGAGTCAAATTTAAATAGTATGGGCTTCGGGGCTGTAGATTCCGTTTAGTCAGAAAGAATGTAATATTTCCTCTGAAGAAAGGGAACTGCAAAATACGTTTTAACTTTATTCAAACGGACATGCATCCTTTTGTTTCTTCGATTGGATGTTTTGACAAACATCGACAAAGAGCGGGAATATCTGTCGTCATTTTCAAAAATCTACCTCTACGAGCAGCTTCATAACTTTATTTGCATCGTAACATTCTCAGCTAGCTTTAAAACGTTAAAATCAGTGTTTTGCAGCAGATGTGTGTGACTGGATGTAGCGCGTTTAGCTTTTAAACTTCTTTGTTTTTAATACAGTGTAAAAGAAATGCAGCCAAGCAGAGGTAGCTGAGCTGGTGTATCAGAGGAGAAAGGGATAGTTTGGTCTCAATTGAAGCAAGGATCCTTTGAAGTGTTTTTTTTTTATTATCAGGGGGATTCTTGCATGTCGTCTAAACGACGCTGATGACATGGAAAGGCCTCTCTGTGTCACCATTCTGATCGCGCAATCTTTTCAAACGTGTTTCAAGTTTTTCATTCCATTCAACAAAACAAGAAGAGACGAATTTGACCAGAATCAAGTACTTCCAAGTAATATAAACTATCCACAAGCTGCCTCTCTGGGACTCCCGGTGAGCCTGAGAGCGCGCGCGCTGGTCCTTGCGTCAAAGTTGCAATTAAAGGGGACCGAACAGTATTTGTTTTTTTTTTTTTGAATATATATATATATTGAGTATCCGCTTTCCCTATTCTCTTTCCGGTTAGCCTATAAACTTTTGCATCCACCAGTGTCGAACTGTTTAGGAAAACACGATTACACATGAGGAATTAATTATTATTTCCAAAACCAGCCTCCTTAAAGTAGCTAGTTATAGCGCAAACAAAGGCAACAATTAATATCACAATTATAAGAGCTGTCTTAATAATAATAATAGCAATAGGCTAATTATTATAATAATAATACATATTCAAAATACAATCGAAGCACTAGAAGTGAGTATTTAAACCTCTGAAACACAAGGCGCATCCTTTTAACTTCTGAAAAAAAAAAAAAAAACTTATTAGAAAAGTTTATTCTATAGTCTATAGTTTATTCACTTGTCATAATATGCTGGACTTGGCCTGACTATGAAAGCACATTCTGATTACATCAAGCAACAGCCTGCCTCTGTAAAGGAAGGAGGAAAAATCTTCTTTGTTAAATGCAAGCCAGGGCTCATTTGAGTGTGAAATATAATTTCTTTGTGAAATAATTGAGGCGATAATCACACTTCCGGAAACTGTCCTGCATTATTTAACAAAGCTCTTTTAATAGGGGATTAGCGGTTCTCTCCACACCATTCAACGCTCTATTTAATGTCATAATTACATGACAAGGGCTGACTGGAATTCGCATGCAAAATGACAGGACAGGTGCAATGACAAATAAATAAATATAGAAATTAGCCAATAACACAAAGCAAGTTTAAAATAGAATAGGCTACTTTTAGACCTCTTTGCCCCCGTCCAACCTCCAACTCACATCGACGCTAACTGGAGCTGGTCTTGCAGGTCAAATAGTTCAATAAATAAGTAATGCATATTTTGGATGTCTCAAGTAATAGGATTTTAGGCTTTCAGCTCGAAACGAAGGAAAGCCAAGACGAGTGCGTTGTCCACGTGCGTTCAACATTTAGTTCCGACTGCTATTCGACAAGCATACGAACTATGAAATGAATATACAGAAAAATAATATTTACGCAGTCCCACTCCCCCATTTATGTATTTATTTAGCTGCAATGAAGTGTATATGATGGCATTTTCTTGAATTAATTACAGTAGAATATTGCATGTAATTGCATGCATACATGCTAATTATTACATACCGCTATGAAAAATGTAATTGGCTCTACTTCGCTTTGGTAAACACACCCAGGTTTAAACGTAAAAACGGTGGCAACAGAAGTTCCCTTTCAAAGGAACGCTAAACATAAAGTTTCAGCACCTGTAAAAATGGCAGCTACGGGAAGTTTCGATTGTGTCTCGCGCGCAACTTGAACTTAACACATCGTGACATCACTTCCTGCACCTTTACGTTTGGAAGTGGAACGGAGACGAGAAATGAAAGGAAAAGAAATAGCGAGAAATGACTAATAAATTGGGTAGCCTGATTGAATGCGCTCCTAAATAGTCCGATTACCGCAGCCTTCTATTCGGTGGCGCTGAGTTATTGTACTTTCATGGATGAAGGAGTTTTTTCTCCAGTGAGAATCAGCCCCTATAGTTAGCAGAGTGAACACTGATCTCTAACAACCTTCAGATAATGTAGCAGAATGTACGGCACTACTTCGCACCTGCGCTCTGAATGGGAACCTTCTTTCAATGTAAGATACGCTTGTTGGCCTTGAATCTCAAAGCAGCTGCTTGAATGAGCCGAGCGACCCGTGCTTATTTCGCTTCCTTTGATCTCTGATCTCTCTCTCTAATTTGTTCGTATAGTCTGCGACAAGGACTTTCTATTTGCTATTAAAACATTAGAGTCTATAAGGGCCGCGTGAACAGGATAGATGCCATGCGAAGCAGCGCGCTATGTGGGGAGCATCCTGCGCTTCTAACAAAAAAACACAAAAACAAGATTTCATGCATTAGTCAGTGAAAGCACATGCCATTGCTGTTTTATTTAACGGCGAAGCATTTAATAGAGGGATCCAAGAGAACATCTCACTCCCTAAACATGATTTTTGTTTGCAAAATGCTTGACTGCTGATATAAGGGAGACGTTACACTTCCCCCCCCACCCCAAAATCGATGAGGTAAGTCAAGATGAGATGCAATATCAGACATTCGTAGTAGGTAAGCTACCACGACCTGCAATTATTTTCTTTCTGGTTTTGGCATATTCACCTTTTCACGTGACTGAAAACGAAACAAAGAAAGAACAGCGCGCTGTTATGTTTTATTTGGTTTAAAATAATGCCTTTATGCTAATCAGAAAGAAAATATGTATTTATTGATATTCCAAAGGGAAATGCCTCTATATCGAAAACATTGTTAACTCAGTTGGGTTTCCTTTAAGGACTCACATATATTACAGTTTAATTCAATGTACAGCATTCAGAGGGGTACAAACTGACACTGAAATGCAAACAAAAGTAACCAAATGAACCGAATTTCCATATGTTCAGGGCTCCCCTATGGATGGTCCACCTTAATCTCCAGATGCCTCAACTGAATGGTCAAAACTGTGCTGGCAATAGGCCATGTAGGCTCCTAATACGATGATACAAGAGGCATCAATCAATGCAACTGCTCCAGCATTAAGCGTGCGATACAAAAGGGTAATGATGATAATGAAAAGTAAAAATAATGAAATCGTTTTTATGGGAGTATCAGATTTGTTTAAGTGGGCCATACATCATCACCATGGGCAAATGATAATGAATTGCAGAATGTGCCCTTCAGCGATTAAGTATTTCTGAAATATAATCTATCATCTCGCGCTTCATATTTCATATTACGAGCAACACATGAGGCGGTTTTGTAGAGAAACGGAGCGTTTTTAAGGCAGATGAAGAAAGCGTGGTCCCCAAATATCCGACTTCTTCCTTGTCATGAAACCAAAACATGCTTACTTTTAGTCTGTGGGACTTGGCTTGGTTTTCATGGTTTAAACGCATCCGAATGTCAAGAGAATGGTTTGGGAGGTGGACTTCTAAACAGGACGGCTTCCGTTTGAACATCTGCATCTCACACGAACCTCTCAACTCTATTTTATAGAATGCATATGAATATTACTATTAGTCACCGCCTTCTCTTTCAGCAGCCTCAGCAACAGGTTGTAAAATGGTTTTGGATTGTGCAACTTTCTGCAGGTGTCAGGTTTCAGACGTCTGAGAGTAACAGTGGAGATTGACCTCTGGTCACCTGAACGAGGCATGTTTCAGAACTGCGCGAGGAAGAGCCTTCGCGTAGAAACACTGACACCCGCCATGGAACAGATCAATTTACTTTTAAGGTAAAGTAGTGCATAGGGCAGGGGCAGACTGGATGGAACGAGACCTGAGGTGAAGGAAAGAACATTGTATGAAATAGAATAGAATTTAGAGGCGCAAATCAGATATCATGCATCACAGTAACGCGTTTCAGACATGCAAATTTGCATTGCCAATGTGACGTTTTATGTCATTGGTTTATGTGCACTATTTCACACGATGTCTCGGAAATGTGCTGTGCATGGTGGAAGCACAGTTTGAGCAGGGGGAATAATTCGTGTGATCACTCTAGCAGCAACACAGACTTTGGGTCATTTCTTCATCTCCCGCAGAAAAGACATTATGCCTCTCATATTTACATACCCTGTAATATTTGTCAAACATTCATAAATTACAAATTAATGAAATGTTCCACAGCCCTCTGAGATCCCTCTAATGAACATATGGAGCATTATGGGAATTTCTGACACATCTTTGTTAAGTTTAATGTCTTTTGCATCATCACGGTCTATTAAACAGCCTTATATCTGTGCTGTCAGGGACTATATGACCTGCTGAAGGTAACAACACACGATGCCGAAACCAATGACCCACAGCCTGAGAGGAACAAAGAGCGACACGACATGAAATTCATTTATTTATTTCGTGTAAAATTAAAAGAAGCTATTTTATACAAATCCCTGCTTCTTAGAAGTTCTTTATGTTCAGATATTTGAACGTGTTGTTTTTTCCCATCATTAAGAGATGTATATTTTTTTAATACTTTTATTGACCTAATATTATCGTTAATTTTCTTTAAAAAAAAATAACAATCGTCTTTTGATTGCTAATCATTTGCGCGCTGTATTATTTATTATTGAGATATTTATTGATTTATTATAGAACAGGATATTTATATGTGTGTGGATTTTTGGAGGTGAGGCTCCGAGTGAAATGTCAACAGCCACCTGCGTGTTGTTAAAGCAAGAAGCTTGAAGGGGGTGTGGATCAATATTAATCACCGGCAAGTAAAGTGTCATTCAACTGCAGTTCATTTCCGCTCCGGCATTCTTTCTCTCCTTCTTTCTTTCTTAGAGCTACAGACGCGTGGCTAGGCTTCCAACATCGACTTTTCCAATTAGACACACACAAGACAAGTTATCTCGATATATGCGCTCCCCGTTCTTGACAAATGACACGTTTTCAAGTCTGTCTTGAAGGAAATTTAAAGGTGTAGATCAGAGAAAGGAATTCCTGATGAGCCTCAGTAGCAGCCTTTTCTGATGCACTTTAATGAAGCAACTCATCGTAATATTTGATCAATATGACAACTACTTTCCTACTTTTTTTTTTTTTGACAGCACCAAGACAAAGAAGCCATTTTTGCAAGATAATATAGAAATACACTGAAATAAAAGCTTTGATTTATTATTATTATTATTATTATAATTCACAAACACAAAACTTTTTTTTTTCTTTACTTAAATCTAGTTTTAATTGTCGCCGGCATTTCAAAAACATTTCCGTTACCACATGCTGCATCTAAACGTCTTGATCCTGACACAAAAGCTGATGATCTTTCTTTTTTAAAGTTCCAAATCATCATAAAAAAGGGCAGAATTATGTCTAGCGAGACTTTTTTTTTCCCGTTGTGCACGAGTTAATTCATCAAAAGGAAAGTTTCTATAAGATTTTTTTTTTTCTCCCCATATAATGAAAGATTTAAATAATAAGTCCACCACTGTGACATTCTTTGGACTTGGGCTATTTTTCATAATACTCTTTTGTGTGGCTGAGGAAACTCCACAGACGAGGACTGAGGAATAGTCTGAGATTTTCCCCATTATTTGCACAGATTCAGTGTTAACAGCTAGTTAAAATGTGTAGTTTCAGACGCAGGCTGCACCAAAGAAAGACCTTTTTGACATAAAAATGATCTGAGACGAGGTAAGAACTATTCTATTTATTTTTATTTGACATTTTTCTTTACAAAAACCCATCACAAACATGGCTGGCTGACCACAGAAAATGCATGTATTTGCTGGCATGAGACATTAATATAAGCGTTCTTATATCGGACCGAGATGGTTTCCTTTTGAACATAATTAACTATATGCTTAAAATCAATTGTTTCCCGAGCCCAGTAAGGGTCCATGGCTGCAAGCAGAGAGAGGCCTATTTTTGCACGTGTGAAAGCAGGAAGTAGCTCTACCTGTCATTCATTAAGACGACACAAACTCAATAGAGAGAGGGGAAGCTAGATTGGACCTCCTCGTTATACCTGCCGCGCAATTAGTGTTACTTGTTTCTTTAATCCGTCTGTCTCCTCACAGTTCTAATTGAACTTGCGAAAGGGAAGAACGCAACAATCAAAAACAGATACTGCCAACGCAGTGCATATTTGATTCATATTTTACTACAGTATAAAGGTATTATATCATGCAGTTCGTATATATTTACATACATAGCTGGATGCAATGCATCGAGGGATCTTGATTTGATGGCTTGCAAATGATATCATGATTAACATTAGAATTCCCCAAACCAACAATGCCATAGGCTCTTTTTTTTCTACGGGATGCCAAGTACAGTTGCTTGGTCACTGCCCTGCACGGGTATCTTGTTAGAGTTAAGATAGATAGATACACTTAATTATTTTTACTTTCATTTCCCTCTGTTTTTTTTGCGACAGGCTTCAAACTTACACTATGAGAGATACTAAAGTGGTGCCCCGTCGACCTGTAGGTGAATCAGCACACACTTGAACTGGAAAAGGACTTGACCTTTGCCTTTATGTTGTGCTCCAGTGTTTGTCTAAATGACAATCGGTCTTTATAAAGGACGTGCGCAGGCCTGACACCTCCTTTTCATCAGATGGATGTTTGCACTGAGAATGAATCCCGTGGATGTGAATGGCTTCTAGATGTTTGGAAACGTTTTTGTGTCTGGTCTCAATATTAAGACTGTTTATATGAAATATAAATATTCTTTTATATAGAATATTTAGGATTTTTTTTGTGTGCGTGTGAAGAGGGTTATTTGATACACGTGGTTAAGATGCATATAAAAATAACTATAACAGGCGTCTGAATCATATTTGATAGTACGTATTTTAGGAAATGGGACCATGATCGTCATACATTATAGTCAAAATACGCGCTAAGAAGAAATAATGGCTCAATAAAAATGGCTAAACCTATTCCAATATTTCAAACGATATATGGTCATTTTATCATGCATTATTTTAGATAAGGGGGAAAGTACGTATTTGGTGAGATGTCCCCTTTAAATGGGGGTGGACTGAAGATTGTGTTCACCAACACGTTAAAATGAAAGTAAAGCAGAATAAGGTGAGTTCTGAAACACCAGATCAATAAAATATCCACGCGTATTTATGTAACCCGAAGTCCAGTCTTTTCATTATCTGTCAAAGTTTTCGAAGAGCACAGATAACGCGTAACAGCTGTGGATTATAATACTGTCAAGTCAACTTTATCTCCCTTTTGGCTAACTTAAGAAAATCTTAATTTCCCGTGAACAGCAGGAGGCATATTCTGTTTTGCGCTATTTCCAGAATGTTTGGTAGTTGAATAGTACGATTGGACTCTGTGATCCTTTTTGGAAATAGGTAACGCAAATGTTGTCCTCTGACGTTTTAAACGTTTAAAATAAATGTTTTTTTTAACATTTCGTATTTATTTATTCCTGAGAGTGATTCTACATTTAAGAACGCGTGTTTAAAAGATAGTGTAAGACGCGCCCGAGAGATAGAAAGAGAAAGAGGGTGGTGGAGGGAGGGAGGTTACTTGATTGCTCATGTAACTCAAACAGAGAGCCATGAAAGTTGACACTAGACACATAAAAGCCGCATCTCGAAATGAATGTATGGTCTATATTAAACACTCACGCCAACGGGGACCAGACGAAGCTCAGAATTTCGGGATCAAATTAGCCATAATAAAAGTTCATTTTGACTTCACAATTACTTTTACAACGACTTCGTATGATTTTACTAATGCATCTGTCTTCATCAAGTGGTTAATCTTAGATGTGCATAATTTGAAACTCCGCTGAAAAATTCTTAAACTGTATGACATCAATCATCAATTATCTGGTTTTCCACATTGTCCAGTAATATTAAGAACATCTAAAAGCCGGGACACAAAAGCCCCTTCTCTCCATAACTTTGTTCTTTTCACTTGGTAGATCAAAGAGCTCTAAAATTGGTGTCCAGGAGATGAACATTGTTGGGGTGACACGATGACAATGGGGAGTGAAAGTGTGCTGGAGCAGATATGTCAATGCTGGAAAGAAAGAAGCCGGGAAAGGGCTCTTTTTAATTCATAGAGCATATGAATTTGCCATGGATTACTGAGGGAAATTAAGCGTTCCGCTCGCACATGTCACAATATGATTCCACAACGCATTGGTGATATAGATTCAACATTTTGCCTTCTATGGAAAATGAACGATTTTTATGACGTGCTTATGTATAGTTTTCCAAAGAAAGAAAGAAAGAAAGAAAGAAAGAAAGAAAGAGGCCTCCTTCAAGTCTATATTCTCTCCAGTGTACAGAACCTGCTGCTCCAACAAAGAGCTTAAACGTTGAAAAGCAGCTGAAGTGACTAGAACGTGGACATCAACAGAATAAACAATATTTGTATTCATTTGAGAAACGAGGGGTTTGAACAACAAGACAAAACCAGACAAAGACAAAAAAGCGACCATGAATACTGCCATTGTCCGTGGCTTTGAGATTCTGATTCACCATATCATAACCCCCGCGACGAAGAAAACATCAATATTCCCAGGGAAAGGAGATGTTTCTATGGAAAACCAAAGAATTTTAGCGCATAACAGATCTGGTGTAGAAACAGGAGGGAGAGGAAAAATGAAAGGGATCAAAGGGTGAGCTCTTGGGAGCGTGGATGCGTCTGTGAATCAAAGATAGACGATGTTGACTTTTAAGTACTTGGCAAGAATTGGAAAGGAGCCTGAGCCCCGTTTCCAGGACATTCTCCAAAGAACAGCCAAAGCAGTCGTAGACCCTCAATGGAGAGAGAGAGAGAGAGAGAGAGAGAGAGAGGAGGACTAAGTGCAACTGTATACAGATTTAAACTGAAAACATTTTAGGGTCACACACTGAATGCGCATTTTTAAGAGATCAGTATCACTTTAATGCGTAAATATAAATAAATCTAGTTAATATAGCCTAGCAAATCTTATTTTATTTGTTTATTTATTCCCCTCAAGTAAGGGACAATGAAGAAAACGCTTCTTGAAACTCAACTCGCATGGCAGGTTTTCCTCCAAGGCGTTTTATCCCGCATGTGCAGGTTTGTAACACATGCGTCTTTAATTCGTTGCTAAGTAAACAGCACTGAACCTTTTGTCGGACCACAACAGCTGCCCGGCCCACCATTGTACCGAGATAGACTGACCGCAGCCAGCTCAGTGCACAAGAACAGAGAGGGATGTTCAGCCTTCACCTCCTCCAGTGAAGAGTCTGTCAGTGGAGTTCACAATGTCTTAGTAAAACAGCCCTCCAGGAGAACCGAGTGACGGAGAGAGGACGGATGTACACACAAAAGATCTCTGCTCCAAGTCCACATGATTTGCATGAATAGCCAGTGAGTTATTGGTAATAATGTATATGTCAGGTTAGACGGAGCCTTCAAAATGTGCTTAGAAACAAAAAAGTATGGCTCCATCCTCTATAGGTCAAAATAATAATTCATATTTTTTTTTATAGCGATTGCAGCCCACTTATTAATAATGACTTTTCATTAAGCCTGCATTTTAACGAAGACATAAATTTCAATTATTACACACAGATGCTGATGCTCATATAGACGCATAAAATTCGCAAAAAATGTAATTGTCTGTTAATTTGCTATAATGTAGTATTGTATTAATTTATCTCCCGCGTTTCCATTTGCTCGGAACTTTGCGTTCATGCTTGATGAGGTACAAGGAGATTTGGTAATGCGGTTGGGTAGAAACAAACACCAACAAACAAACACAAAGTATTTTTCATGCTCAATTTAACTGCCTGACACAGTTTCAAGAGTTTCACGGGGAGATAAAAGGACAGAGTAAAATCCTCAGCTGCATTCAACATGAAACAGACTGAAAAGTGGCCAGATACCCAGCTTTTATCGTGGAGTAGAGTTTTATAAAGCATACAAAAAGAATAATGTTGTTAAAGTAAAATATCATTGCTCATTAATAATGAGCAGTGCCTTATTTAAAGTAAACCACAACATGTAATGAGAATGACAACAATAACTTTTTTTTTTTACTTAATTAATTACTAATTAAGGACATGTGTGTGTGTGTGTCTCTGTCTGTATATTTATTTGTTTAATTTATTTTATTATGGGGGTAAATTTGTACCCGAAAGTGAGCTAAACCTTGCAAAATCTCCAAAAACCTCCCTTTGAAATGTCCGCATTTGTAAAACTTAACATTTTCTTAAAACTGTAAAAATGCAGAACATTTTCTTTGAGGGGTAGGGTTAGGGTTAGCTTATGTGACACTGGACAACAACACCAGCCGAAAGTGTTATATTTTTCGAAATTGAGATTTATACATGATCTGAAAGCTGAATAAATAAGCTTTCCATTGATGGATAGGGCAATATTTGACCAAGATACAACTATATGAAAATCTGGAATCTAAATGCTGAGAAAATCACCTTTAAAGTTGTCCAAACGAAGATCTTATCAATCCATATGACTAATCAAAAATTAATTTTTAATATATTTTCACTTAGAAATTGACTAAATACTAAGGATTTTTGGCAAAAAATTTAAATAAAACATTTTACCCATACAATGTGTTTTTGGCTATTGCTACAATTATACCCCAGTGACTTAAGGCTGGTTTTGTGGTCCAGGGTCACATATAATTTACTATTATCTGTATATTGAACCATTAAAAGTCTACTTTAATGTCTCCATTTAGATAGCTAAGCAAACGTGTGTTTGAGATTCACTTTTCAAAATAAGCTATAATGAAGATTTGCAAACATGTCTCCACTCAGCAAACTTATTACATTTTTTTAAACTATACTTTTAAATGGACGTTTAAAAACGGTCATTTAATTTTTATTTCTGGAATAAAATCATAATAATGTCATCAAAAAAGCATGCAGTCAGTCTACCACAGAGTGCCTTCATGGCAGCAGTGGGCGTAGGAGCGGGTGGGTGAGCGAGACTTGTGGGCACAATGAATAGCAACAATCCTGCACTCCCTGAACAGCAGTGACAGGTATACTAAAGCTGTGATGACTTGTTGAACGTTGTTGTGCAGTTTTTAGAATTTACACTGATGGAGAAGACGTGTGGTGCCTGGTTCCGTATGGCACTCCTCAGGCGCGCCCCGCTCCAGCCAGGCCTGGAATGGTGCCCCATGCAGGGACTGGAGGTCCATGCACGACAGGGGAAGAATACGACCCTGTTGTTTCAGAATGGCCTCTTGATTTATGCTCGTCACAGTTTAAAGGGCTTGTCATGTCAGCAGACACATAGGTGTTGACAGCCATACTGAACTGACTTGCGCCCATACTGTTATAGTACTGTTATTCTATAGTAATGCTCATTGCAGGGTGTTGCTCAAGCCCAGTCTAATTCCCAGAAGGCAACTTATTCAAAACAACACACCATCTAGAATGGAAAAGAGTAAGATTATGCTGCCAACTTTTCATCACACAAATTCCGAAGGTGCTTTTGTTCTTTAATTGCAATGCAATCTTTAAAAATTCGCTGGAGATGAGGAATATCGTTACAGGTTCCGTTGGGTTTATGTGTGAACACCGTGACTATTTGACTGCCTCAGTGATGCACTAGAATGAAGACATGCACAAAACTGTATTTCTCGCAAAAATATCTTGCGATCTTTGTTGACTGTGCATTCCAAAGGTCGTAGTTCAAGAAAGCTCACAGCATTTGGAGCTGCTGTCTCAGCCAAGTCAGCATTTGTCCGAGACATTCAGTTGCCCCGAGATGCACATGTTACTCCTGAAACCCATGGATAAAATACAAAAGTGAGATTTCCAGTAACGGATTACGAAACTGTAGAAGCGAAGTTGGGCATGTAAGCAGAAGAGCAATAATCTAAGATGAATGTACATGTGTATGTGTGTGTGTACAAAGCTTCATGGATGACATCTCATATAGTGGATTAACTGCTGTCTGAATTCACATATTGTGCACATTGCAATTTTTTAATTTGAGATATTTTGTATATTCTATTTTATGTTTAAAAATGTGTTAACGCCAAATTAAAAACAATTTATTAATCCTACACATTTGAACCTATTTAAATTACACAGTCTAATTCACTGGCAAAATATTGTAAGTGTTATATACGAGAACACCTACCTTTACAGCTCCAAGCACATTTAAAGTTTAAAGAATATGAATGGTGTTATACAATTCCATGCATTTATAGCCCAGGTCATGTTGGCATTGTGTCATTATGACACTGTCACTCCGGCTGTAAAAGTATGCACCCTGAGGTGGACAGTATATCAAAGTGCTATGTTTGACATTTACAGAGTAAGGTAGTATAATCGGGCCTTATGTGATTATGAGCCCCAGTATTTATGCAGATGTATAATGCCTCATATAACCTAGACAAGTCAGGCTTGCAAATAATGCTTTACTGTTTGATCCGGCAGAAATGGCAATGAAAACGTAAGGGAATTACAGACCCTTCTGTTTGTAGGGACACAAATCGTAGAAAGTTTATCTTGAATCAATGATTTTCACAAACACTACATGTGTTTTGCCAGACAAAACAGCTCTTCTAGCCAAGAAAATCGATTCTTCAGTCTAAATTTGGTTGTTACACTCATAGTCGTGTAAGAGGTCCACACTATTAGGTTTTCATTGATTTTGTTTCACTTCCCAATGCCTCCTGAAGTCAGTAAGCGCTTTTTGGTGTATGAAGCACGAGATATGTAGTTTGTAAAGAGAGACTGGGGGGATGGGAGTTGGGTTGGTTTGTATGGATGAGTGGTGAACACATGAGGGGGTCAGTAGGGGCCAGTCCTTCCTGCCCTCTTCTTTTCCCACTCAAGGGCCCCTCTCGCTGGTGGGAACAGCATGATGGGTATGCATGGCTGCCATGCATGGGCCCCTGCATCTCACACATGTAAACCAACAGGCTGTGGACCAAGGCCTGAGAGAGGTTTGCTTTATACGTGGTGCGCTAAACATGTGTTGCGGCCAAAGTTGCATCAAAGGTCAGGGAGCTATGCTTTGAACACTTCAAAGCCTTAGGATGGGACTGTAGCTTTTAAGTTTTATGGCAGGTGTAAGCAGGGGTTGCTGACCAGCCCAGGGTGGTCCGTGCCCTGGTCTGGAGGAGTCAGAACGGAGGGGTGGGGTGGGGGGACTGAAGCTTGGCTGACCAGACTGTTCGAAACATCTCTGTGCGACAGGGCACATTTGGAGCGTCAGAGAGGCTGGAAGACATTGTGGACTGGCTGGACAGTGCAGACGTTCACTTCAACAGTCTCTGGTTTCAGAAGGTCCCAGCAGGGTACAGCCAAGGCCTGTGCCTGTCCCGCTCTGAAAGAGATACATTAGGCAGAGGGCAAGCCCCGCTGCTCTTCTCTAGCACTGGCTCCAGTACTGTCGGCGCACAGCTAGAGTCCGGCGAGTTCAGCGAATTCGGCATTCCCTGACACTTCCTCTTGTTTTGTGCCATCTAGATTGAAGAAACGTTAAAGGCTTACGTTGCAATGAGCAGTAAATGCTAAAACGTTCCCAGTATTTTGCACCGTAGATTTTAAGTCTAATTCAAACCTTTATTTGGTTATTGATTGGTTAAGTCTCTCAGAATGCTTTTTCAGCTGACTGCAGTTTCTCTGGACATGGTGAAAAAGCATTCAGAGCAGGTGTGACTGAGGCCTTTCACAGATGGTGTGCAATTCAGTTTAGTGGCTAAGATTCTAAAATCGTAATTCAGATTCACAATCCACATCTAAAAATATAAACTATTCATATTTATTAAACAATCATTTAAGCTCCATGCTTTATTTATATAATCACCATCTCACCTGTTCACCATTGCTACCTCAGCACTGTCAGAGAGACAGAAATGTAGTTGTCATACTTTAAAATCATCCTATTAAACAGCCACTTTTTGCAACATAAGAGATATTATCTTTCTCAAATGCAAAGGTGTTTTTTTCACTCATCTGTTGTGACATGAAAACTATAACGTCATATGGAGATGATTAAAAGAACATTACCTGAGCCCTGTGATTCCCTGAATGTACAGCTCTTTGCTAAATTGGTTGTTTTCTGTTCTTGATTAATTGAACTTCCAGAGTCACATTTCAGCGTGCTTTTTTTTTTTTTTTTTTTTTTGGTCCCCAGTCATCTCTTATTATTAAAGAGAAATTCTGAATCTCTCTCTTGGAGTCCAATTAAGGATTTGCATTGTGACTATATTTTTCACTTTAATTACTGAATATAAAGTGGAGCGTTGACTTATTTCCTTATTTATCAAGCAAGTGGAGAATAAAAGAGTATTCATCAAGTAAATAGATGGCTGCACCTGTAATTGCTTGCGACAACACAAAGGAAATATGAACATCTAAACGTCTTTATGGACAGTATAATAAGCATTAAAGTAATTAAATTTAGCACAAACGACTCAGATGTCAAATATTGGGAGAAGCAAGGTGTACTTATTCCAACGTATCCGTTCGATATCGGACAACATCAACATTTGGAGAGTATAAAGGAGCTAGAACAAAGAGCAATCATAATAAGCCCCCACACACTTAATCTGAAAAGGGCCATTGTTATCCAGATTGTCATGCAAACTAGCTGGCTGGAGCAATCGCAAAGTCAGTGTTCGGTATCATTAGATTCTCGCAGCCAGTAAATCTTCCCCTCCGAACCCTTAGCATTACACTGCGGAGTTATAAAAATCTGCAAGGCCTCATGGGAATTCCCGGCAAATGCGCAGTTGACGTTATTAATTCCATTATACCCCACGTTGGGAAAACAGTAGGACTCGCTTTATAGTCATGGTGGCAATGTAAAATGGCTCTTTGTTGGGCTTGCCGGAGAGAGTGTTGAAAATGTGGTTTACAATGATTCCTTGTGATAAATGCCTTGCGTGGCTTAGTAGGATCTAAACCGGACCAGGCCTCAAAGATTCCAGACAGAGAAGCAGTGTAATGCTGTTAAATCTTAATGGCTTGAAATTGTTACAATTTCCTCCGAGGCTCTTATTACTTTTGCTTTCCCTCTCGTTCCGTTTCTCAGAGTCCCTGAATGCACAACAACCCAAAAGGGGTCTCCTACGGGTCCACGGCATAAGGTAAATACTAGGAAAACAGCTACGAGACCCGTCCCCTAGCCGAGCTCTTGTTGATGGGATGGGGAGCTCGTTTGGCTGATGACAGCAGATGAGGATGGCCTGCAGAATTTAGTTGCTCGGCTTCCTGCTGTACGCCCGATTTTCTTTGCCACTCCACACCAACTCCTTTGTGTGACCCTGCAAATATCCTCTGGGCCTGCTCATTACTCTATGCAGCCAGCACAGATCAGCACTCCGCTTAATTTGGCACCCCTGGATCTGGTCTCTTCAAAACGGGACTGTGGATGAATAAGGGAAGGCAAACTCCCTGGTGCTTATAATCACACAGTCTCCGATACATGCCATTGTGCTTGCGAGCATATTGTTCTGGGTTTCCACATCCGGCTTGTGCATTTTAAGGATTAGGAATTGGCTTGTTGGTGTTGATGAGCTGATCACGTAACATTCTGGATTGCGAGGACGGGAGCAGATTGCCACAAATATGGCCTGTTTGGCTCAGCGTTCGCTGGTTCAGTTGACCAGAACAACCAACCGATCGCTATGAGAAAACCCCAAATATGCTGAAAATCAGTGGTTCGTTCTCTTGCTCTGGGAATCCCAACTTTATCAAACTAATCTTACATATGATGCTACGCCTACTTAATTTAGGTCCTTTTTGCCGAACTTCGCTTTCTGTGAGTAGTCATGGGCACTGTGCCCTGGCCTCTCTGCTGGTGGCTGGCATGATGAGTCTGGGTGTGACATGTGCCTCCATCTGAAAGAGCGCAGCAGTGGCATCGCTAGACAAGAGGTGTCCATTCACGCCATTGAAAATGGAGAACCCTGCAGAGTCAATGCTCTCTTCCTGGCATCGGTCGTGGCACCAATCACTGCTGATGGCGTGGCAAGTCACTTCGGAGAACAAAGCTTTATGGGTTGAGCTTTGAAAGAGAGTGCAGAGATGGGTTGGTTAATAAAATGTAAAAAGCTCTATTTTTGATTTCTCTTGCTTTGTGAATATCCATTCAGAGTGATGTCAAAAGAGTTCTGCGTCTTTGTCTTCACTGGGGTGAAAAGATTGCAGGTGGACTTCATCGGAATCAATGCCATCACTAAAAGATAAAGATGCAACCATAAATGTAAGGAATTTCCAGAGTGGTCTTCAAAGAAAGCTCAAATCACAGAGCATTTCTTTTCTGCTTCCTGTAAGGCGTTGCTCTGTAATTTTCTCGGTTATACCCGCTGTTTCTGGGTTTACATCAAGGAGCGGATCCCATAGGAAACAATTAGGGAATGAATTCCAAAAAATGAATATCTCCTGAATAATAGCGAGTGGGTATTTAAAGCGCATTTGTAAATTTCCAATTGGTCTCACTCAATGGGAGACTGTGTAATTTTTTGTTGAAATGAACAGATTCACATTCTTTCTATGAGAGAGAAAGAGAGAGAGAGAGACAGAGAGTGAGACACATTAAAAACATGTTGATGTGACCCAACGTGTCAGATATAATTTTGGGCTTTCTGGCATAGCCTACTCTCTGCATGATATGGTCTATTTTTGCTGGAGGTGGGCCAAATCTGTCTGTTCACTGGAAAAGTTGCAGAAATTGGGATTCTCTCCAGACTCCCCGGAGGAAGTAATCTACATTGCAGAGTCCTGGGAGCGCATGAGCTTTAGAGGAGAGGGACGTGGGTGTACATTCCTCCTTGACTGTGCTTATTCAAATGTCACAGCGCAGCCAACAAGTTTACGGAAACTGGAATTGAAATGCTGATGTTTTAATTAATAGGGTACAGGATCGAGCTGGTTTCAAAGTCATTGTTTCAATGTCAACTTCATTTAAAACCTTGGAATAAAATGTGTTAACAGCATTGGTCTAAGAAGGAAGCAGTACTAACTTGCGCAATGACAGGTGTGAAGAAGGCTGACCCTTTTGGCAGGATCTTGACCGATTCTTATCCACAACGCTTTCCAAATGAGTCAACTCCCAATATGCCTAGGGTATCTGGCCAAGTGCACGTTGACCTCTGCTAACAAACAATCCTTGAAAGGATGTCATTGCACACGCTCTGACTCATGATGATATTAGTCGTGGTGCAGGATACATTAGGTTGCTGTCCACTTGAGGGTAATGAACCTTACATCGCATCTACAGGCTTAGTGGAGCAGATTGCTCATTTAGGACTCATATAAAGCATTGCTCATTAGGTTAGCCGCTAGACTCCCACAGCAAGGCAAAGATAGCTGGATGTTAACTCTTGAACAACACGAGACGTTCATTACACAGGCAAATAAGAGGTAAAAGAGC
The DNA here is from genome assembly GCA_032359435.1 of Enteromius unitaeniatus. Lineage (NCBI taxonomy): Eukaryota > Metazoa > Chordata > Actinopteri > Cypriniformes > Cyprinidae > Enteromius > Enteromius unitaeniatus. The sequence goes on from JAUMHI010000070.1 coordinate 3,018,845, forward strand.
GTCAAGTTTCCTCCAAGTCGTTTCCATCAGGTCGGATGGCGGAGTGTAACTTTTTAAACTGACCATTTTTCTTGCTCAGTGCTCTGAGACGCGGGGGGTTGGGGGTTTAATCGTCAGAGTGAAATCATAGGTCTACAGATGTTTTCAAGATGTTTTTCTGTCAGTAGCAGATTATCCCCTGTAGCAAAATCTCATTAAACTGCAATTTAGCGAGCTGTGCTGATGTTGCCATCAACCAAAATTAAAGGCATTAATTTTTCAAAAAGAAGTTCTCGCAACAAATGATATAACACTTGGAAAGACTGATTTGCCCAGGCATTATTTGTAAAAAATTAACCGGCATTAACAGAGTGGGGGAATTGGGTGTGAGTGGCTCAGGAAATGTGCAAATCCGTCCATTTAGTTGGAGAGGCGCTGCACGGAGATGTGTGTATTAGGGCTCCCATGCTGGGCCAGATGAGGGAGGAGAGGAATATGACACCCTGGCCTGGGTTATGACACAGACACATGCAGAAATGAGTCCCCATGCATTACTTCCCTCTCCATAACCAGGGGAGAGCAGCACTTCGCAGACTGCCACTAAAACTAATGTAGCACAAGATGGTATGGCACAATGTACTAGGCACAATTTCCAAGCCAAGGTTAATGAGGAAACTATTCAAATATGTCCTGCTTTGGCCTCATCTTTGACTAATTAAGCTCTCATTCATCGACTATACCAGTAAATTTAAGTGAATTCTCAATAAACTCAACACCAGTGTATTGTGTTACTGTTAGCTATTGACTAACTGCGCTCTTGAATGTTTACCAGCCATAGCTATTAATAATAGCTATTTAAATATTAATATATTATTATTATATTAATATTTACCAAAAAAGAAAGTTGTTTTCGAAGGTATATTGGTCAGATAAACTGATAGCAAGTGAAACCAATTTAATTTAAAATTATATAATAGATATAGGATAGAGAGATGAATTTCATTATTATTATTAAGAAACAGGTTTTTAATTTATTCAACGACTTAATAAAAGTAATAATACAAACTAAGTTAAGAAGTATATGAAAAAGTAATTAAGGCAAAGACAACAGATTTCAGTTCGTAAAATAATTACATAACAAATCTATTTGAACATGGCAAATTATTTGCTCTGTGAAAATTCACTTACGCATTAAAGCATTATGTTGCCAGATGTTGGTCTTTGATTGCCATCTTTGGTAATATTAATTAGTTCGAATTTTAGGTTTTTGACGCACATGAAACTAATTATATTTACATATATATATATATATATATATATATATATGATGTAAATATATATATATATATATATATATGCGCTGATGATGACCCGTCACTCGAAAAGAGTCACATTTTACAAAATTATTAGACATATCATTATTAGAAACATTAAGGGCAATGTTTGTAGATTATTATTATTATTATTATTATAAATCTGATTTGTTGATACAGTTTTATATACTAAAATAACATAGCGCAATGCCATGTTCACAGAAAAAAAAACCCACTACAATACCAATATAATAATAATAAAAACTTACCATTTCAGTAATACTTATAATAAAAATGGAAAAAAGTAAGAGGTTTTTGGCACACAGTAAAGTTAAATACACAGCGCTAGAAGTGCATAAAATAACTTGAACTGTGATGTCTTTAAACGCTTGATAATTTCAAACTGCTCCTGGCTTTCAGTAAGGCACGGGGTCCTAATCTTCACCACAGAGCAGGAAGCTCCCGGGAAGTAAGCACATGATTTATTGGGAAGGAGAGCTACTGCAGACCACGTTAGGAACGTAAAAATACAGGCAGAGTATTGTTATGCACTGCGGTGATTTATACGCGCATTTATGATAGGGAAACGGCGCAATTAACATTCAACGACTAATAAACGCTTTTCACTTCCACGGACATAACGTTTATGTTTATATCAAATAATAGGCACGGAAACTGCGAATCTGCGACCTTTTTTTCCCATCACATGCTGCATTAAAATGTGGTACAGCAAACTGGACGCGTTTAGAGATCTGAATCAATGCAGAGATCAATTATTCATAGGTTAAAATCAGCGATGATGATAAAATCATGTTTACATAAAGTACCTAAATAAATATAATTGCATATTAAATAACTGGGGACAAATATAAATGACATATTTTATTCATTATTCATTTTATTCATCAATTATATATAAATATAAAATATTTTATTATGATTTCTGTAATAACGAATACTTAATGCAATATGAACAAATTATTATCATCATCATCATCATCATCATTATTATTAGTTAGCAGCTAATGAGGATAGGACCTGAAGGACAGAGTAGTACAGCAGGGTTTTTCTAACAAAAGTGAATGTAAATAACGGCGTTTTCCACTTGAGGGACTGTTTGACGACAGTTAACAAAAGCTAAACTGGTAAAGAATATGAGAACAGTCTCGGGTGGATATATGTTTAATTAAGTTAACTGATGAAAAAGATGGCACAGCATGGTGCTGGAGAACTCTCTCAAAGCAATGGCTCTTCTGGATTCCGTGGGCCCTTTTCGCCGGGGCATCATGCCAAATGTAATCAACTAAATATGATTGGACTCGAGCAGAATCCTTTCTGCTTTAAGTTAGCTTTTTTCATCCTTTCCCTCTGTTTCTCTTCCACAACCACCTGCTGATGAGGGTTAACTTCTTCAGATCCTTCTTCTCTTAGGAGCTCGAAGGCACGCACGCATCCTGAAGCAGCGCCTACAACGGCATTGTCGTGTTTGTTTCATCCTCAAAACGGAAATCATTTGCAAAGAAAATTATAGGCCTCAAGAGAGCGGCTCTTTTGCATACTAATTTTGTTAGACTTATCTCCCGTGGACCCAAGTATACGGGGAAACCATTAGGGAGTGTGTGCGCATTCATTTGTTTCTTTTGTTCATGAAGAATGAGTGGCCCCTGTCTCATCTCACCTTGACGGGCCCTCTGGAGAACAATGGACCAGCGATCTTACACATGAAAAGTCGTCACTTTAAATAAACACGTCCTTTTATCAATTAGCCAATCCGCGGTGAATTATTCATTTCGATATACATTTTTATATGGCAACCGTATAACTGATCCGCGTCGTGTCTCGTATGTAGTAAATCTCCAGACCCCACAGTCAATTTGAACAAGAGGTATACAGACACAGTTTTTTTTGTCTGGTTTGAGCCCCCCTTTGCACCACTGAGGGCACTAATGCCACCTCCACCAGTCTGAGACCACCGCTCAACAGCATGGAGTCCAGGCAGCTGTAGCCCTTTAAAAAGATCAAGCCTAATCTCGCTTTTAAAAATTTTATTATTATGGTGGGAAATTTTAAGAGGGACGGCTTCCAAAAATCATTAAAAAGTCCTCAAAATGCATGCACGTTATGACAAGCAAAAGATTTTTAAAATTGAATTTTTAACGAATTATGAAATCATTTTAATGAGTGCAGTTGGTATAAATTAATCTTTTAATTTGCACGTGTATCATCACCCGCAAGAAATCAAAGGATTAAAAAAAAAATACAAACAACCTTTCCAGTTATTTCCAGTTAACTTTTCCACACACACACACACACACACATTCAACAATTCTTCAAATCAGCTTTTAGTTTAAACAGCTAGCAATTACATTATTACAAATAAATGAGATGAAATACGGTGTAACGGAAGTCATTAATACGTCTTTGACACAAAAAACTTGAAAAACAGATCAAATAAATCGCATTTATTTACTTTATTTACAGTGCCAATGAAGTCCAATCAAATGCCAGAACGCAAATAAATCAAAACAAGAAGACCGGTCAGATTTGGAAAGGTGAATCTAATCTAATAAATTAGATTTCCAGATTTCAGTGTCGTAAATAGCATCTACAACAGAAAACAGATAGCACAACAAAATAATATACGCGGTTTGGTCAGTACTAATTCAACGCTGTTTTTGCAAACACTGTAAATATCTTAATAGCGCATATATGCGTATGTGCATATGCAATAAGCCACTGACTGATATTTATATGCACTAATTAAATAAGTAAAATCTCCTATTTACATTAGTTAATTTGCACCCGAATTGGAATGTGAACGAGAAATAAAACCAATACATTTCCTTTCACAACGGTTTCTGTACCGAAGCTGTAGCGCGCGCGCGAGAGAGAGAGGGAGAGATAGAGAGAGAGAGAGAGAGAGAGAGAGAGAGAGAGAGAGAGAGGCGGCTGGGGGTGTTTTTTAAGTGGCCACACAGGGGGAGAAATCAAAAGAGATTACCAGCAGGTGGCGGCAGCATAACGTTCCAGCTGCCCCACCCCTTCTGCCTTCCAGACCGCTGAAAGCTCATGGCATTTTCCAATGATTTATCATATTTACCTCTCCAAATGATTCACATTTCATTGTTTAACATCTCTGTAGTAAAATCAAAAGTAGCCACGGCTAATTTGTGCACTTACATCAACAAAAGCTGATCCGGTGTAGCTATCGCAACAACATTCACCAGTTGGGCCAAATCAGACATACTAAGGTCAGGTCATCTAATATTTACACATATATGTGATAGATAGCATATCCAAATCACTATACGTCAGCTTATGCACCCCCCCCCAGACATTTAGTAGGTTTTAATGCACAGAGGAGCACTTTCAGCAGTCATTGTTTTCTGACCTCTGCAGTGACTTTCCCGTAGTGACGCCGGTCCTGATGCTGCGCTCAGGATGCATCTCATCTCCATCAGCCGGTCCAGCTCTCTGCAGGTCCGGCGTGCACAGGCTGGCCAGCCCACAGCAGGTAAACGGTGTGGCATTTAAGACGTGATGTATGAGGGTAATTAACAAGACAGGGCAGGAGGGGACTTAGGTCACTGCGCATTTTAGAGAAAAAGTGACACTAGGCTCTATTCCTTTCAGACACGTGGGCAAGTTTTTTTGTTTCCCGGACTGCACTGATTTGAGTGTTAGTAGTACTACACCTCTCTCTCTCTCTCTCTCTCTCTCTCTCACACACACATACACAGACATAGACACACACACACAAGATTTCAGGATCCCTGCAAGTCTTTATTTGACATATGTGCTGCTTATCAACACGTTTACAGACAACGCGTTGAATCACACGTCTATTTCAGTTTTTGATCCCTTGATTAGTTGCAGGAGATATTAAACATATGTTATCGCTCTCCTCACCCTGACATGGTGTAACAACAGTATAAGGTTGAGGTTAATTACGGAGGTATGGTGTAATAACGAGTACAACCATGGTCCTTTTGTTTCAGCACCTTCTAATGGATTGACAGGAAAGGTTGTCTTCGTTCCAGCTCTTTTTTTAGGATTACTGTACAATATCTGTTCCATCTCCAGAGGTCAATTATCTCTAGACTAGCTGTACGTCTCATACGGAGCCCCGAGGTTGAAAGCTCACCATATGTGGCCTGACAGTTAGGTTTTATGTCACAATATTTTCAAGATCGCAGATTTAAACAGATTGGAGCGAATGAAGGTGAGAGTGCAAATAACGTGGCGAGGACGCTACAAAAGAGCAGTTTATTGAAAATTAAGCAAAAGCCTAATTGCGTCGAAAGCCTGTTCACTTCCCGCATCCCTGATGGACCAAGAGGACAGTGTGTCAAGAAGATTAAAAATGGAGAGCGGAGGAAAGAGTGGAAATGGGGGTGCCGAATGAAAGGAAATAACCCAAAATTTAATAATGTGCCGGACCACCTCTTGTGCGAGTACAAGCGTAGCATCTGTGTCAGATGTTGTTAATTAACGTCAGTATGTTCCTCACCGGCGCTCGGCTTCCTGTCGTCCACACGGGGCAGAGCCCGGTGTCGTGGCGCACTCGCACAGGGGTGACGTGTATGTGTGTGTTGGGGATAGGGGGGTGCTCTGGTAATCCCACTCATTAGAATTCCAATCTGTGACTCGTCGAGGGACCGCTTCTGTTGGGGACCACCACAGCAACTTATCAATATGTATTTTCTCTCCGTACCCCTCCTTGCAAGGCCATGATGTGAATGTGTGTGTGTTTTGCTGTTTGTGCAATTACAGCTCCAACCCATGGCCATCAGAAGGATGACAAGATGAAGAGTGTAAAATGAAGGGTCAGTCTCTTGGCAGTGGTGTGAGCCATGTTGTAATTTCATTTAAATTTAAGTCTTTACAGTTTAGTACTGTATTTTTGGGTAAATGCAGTACTAAATATATATATATATATATATATATATATATATGTATGAAATGTTCATTTGCAAAAACAGATAACTTTTAACAATTCTGCGAAATAATTAACTTATGTACTTATATATGTTATCATCTTTTATTGAGAAGTATTTTTAAACATACTTATTTCACAATATTTACTGTTTTCTCTATTCATAAGCTTATTGGTTCATTGGTTCACATTGATTAGTAACGTCAAAATATCAGTTTTACACTAAAACCAAATTTTGCATCATTTAACCCATTGCATAAATGCATTTATCTATTATATTTCATTATTTGATTGAAAGCCTACACAAAGACAGTTTGGCATTTTTATTTTGCTTTAAAATGAGACAAGCACCATCACTTATTGCCATATTTATCATGCCACTCATATAAAAGTACTGACACTTGTATCATTTTTGCTAATACTGATTGATAACTTCTCATGCTGAGCCAAAGACAGTCGGTTATGAATTATTACTTCTGAACAAGTCAAACAGGTTTTGATGAAGCAAGAGTTTTCAGCTAACTCTAAAACAACATAATTTATCCTGTCAGTCATCATGATCAAATAAGAGACATTAGCCATGACAACACGCTCTTGATTGATCTATTTCAGAAGTTTATAAGCCCTTATAATTCCCTCGCATTTGCAATCGCTAGGAATTTAAAGTCTGTCTCAATGATTGATCACTCGATTTTAGGATAAACAGCTAGATGCGCCTTTAAAAGTAAGATTACAGGCTAGGAGACACTTTGCAGTCAGGTGAAGAAGTTTCTTCTTATTTCATCTTCAGCATTACAGCCGTACTCGAAGTCGCTAACGTGCACCCCAGCTGGCGGTTTACTCCTTAAGTGTTTCTGGGTACAAATCAGGAGTTGAAAGTCAGTAAATTATCTTTAATGCTGGCAAAAAAGCAAGAAAAACGAATAGGCTATTTTCTAAATGATGTGGTGCGCAGTCCTGCGATCATCATGATGTTGTAGTCGCCTCCCTGTTGATCTGATAATTTGCCGAGCTGTGCACCTGGTGAGTCTTATAGAACGGCAGACTCTGGAGGCAGCGCTAAGCTATGTTATATGCATGAGACGGAACATCTAAAGACATTTAGAGCAGAATAAAATCAGCGTGGAAATAGATTGAGGATGGTACAGGACCAAGATGGCTTCACTGTACCGTCGGCCGTGGGCAGACTGCACTTTAATATGGATACAATCATGATGTGATGCTTTTGAATGGACTACTGTAGTTCCTCCTCGAGGGGCCTGTAACCCTCAGCCTGGGACTGATGATAAAAGCCGAATGGTTGTGGCTAGCAGATGGTGGATGGGTTCGAAACAGCGAGTAGAGTGAAGGGCCCCCAAAGCACATAAACGCGACTGCAAACTGGGTGCTTACGAGTTAGAGCTTTCCTTCTGTTTATCGCAGCCGCTTTTTTTTTTTTCCACACGTCTGTCTGGTGTTGGTATACAGTCATGGCGGAGGTGATCTTTTTTTTTGGGGTGGTTTTGGTACGGCTTGCCAAATGGATGTCTGTCAAGGCAAGCCTGGAATGCGTTTCAGAGCCACGCACCTCAGCACTAATTTTAGGGTTGGGGACCACAGAGTGCGAGCGTGCTGTTGCCATGGCGACGGACGACTAACCGCGCCGTGCTCTCTGCACTGTTGGCCCCTCCCGATCATTAGCCAGACCGCCGCCGGTTCATACCGTATCTCTGTAATCCCCATCATGAGTGCCATCAACCTAATTGTACACTAAAAGTGATGCACTTATTTATGTCTAATTGCCGAGCTCGCCACGCTTTCGTAATAATTAAAAGTTCAAGGTAAATGTACAATAGTATTAATATCCTTTACAGCTGCATAATTTCAACTCATCAGCACACCTTCCCCTTGGGAGAAATCTCTTTTTTTCCCCAGATTTAAAATCCAGATTTACCACCGTGAGACGGCAAGTTGATCGATTATAGTGCCGTGGTAGACAAATTCAGAATTCAACTTAACAATGCAAAGTAAATTAGCGCTTAAATACGAAAATATCTTTTTAGGATCAAACATAAACCACATAAACCCTACAAGGAGCCAAAGAAAGCAGCTTTGAACTAAAGGAACAGATTCTTGCATGAGAAGCCAGTCATTTCACAAGCAGTCCTGGTGATATTTGCAGTCAGGCTGCAGATAACCGCCTGAGCACTGTCTCTGCTCCCCATCACTCTCCTTTTGTATTTTTAGACGCTCCTTTATGTGAGAACAATGGCTTCCATATCAAACATTTTAAATGATGCTTGAAATACCAGTCACTTGACTTTGATGTCACAGGCAATTAAATCCGACCTTCCCCTTCCCTGTTAATAACAGCAATCTCGCCCAGTCTAGTACCTAATTAATATGTGCTATTTGTCACTTTGCAGTGACACGTGTATTTCAAAAAGAGAGAGCTGTGGAAGGATAGTGCAGTTGGAAGGGACCTTCTCTGTTATTAGAAGAAAGATGTCACTCGCTCTTGTCTTTCTTCGTGATCTGCGCAGTCTTTCCTTCTGTCTCGCGCTGCCATTTTGTGGGAGAATGCCACAAGACGAGCGTGTGGGCACGGATGTGTGACACATGATGTCTTCAGCCATTTCTTCTGTCTGGTGCATGTGCTCTACAGTGTTTGTAAACACTTTTTTTTTAATAAATGCTATTCCTTCAGTTAAATTGGATCTTAGTTTGTGCTAAGCCTTTTTATTCTGTCGATGACAATAAAATTTTAAGAACAATTTCTGGTTAAATGCTACTTAACCTCTGCCGAATAGTTTCAACTGTACAATACTGTACAGAATTGCACTCACAATAGAATTCTATGGGCCCTAAAATTATTAGCTCACAATAGTTAAAGGATAATTGGTGATGTCATACTACTCAAGACGTTCTTATTATTAATTAGTCATTTAAATGAGCGAGTGGGAAATAGTTGAAAATGCCAGTGCATCTACTCTTTGTATTCAAAAAGTTCAAGAAAAGTTCAAATTTAATTGAAAGACATGTTTTAGAATTTTTTTTTTTACATTTTTCAAGGTAAACTTTCAAAAGCAAATGTTTTTGTGAAGTTTGACGTATCAGGAAATACTTGAAATAACCCCAAATACAGTCAAATTATGTAATGTTTTGGAGATTTATTGACTGGTAAAAAAAAATTAAAATGAAGATGTGACGAAACACTTATCCCATGAGATGAGACACTGGGTTCAAGAGAACGAGCCAAGATGAGATTTTTAAGACTTTTTAAAATAAATCCTCAATGATAAAATATATTGGGAAAACTTTTATTTTATTCAACAAAAACATTCCAGAAAAACGCAGGTGCGGTATGTAATCAATGTTTTAAAATTATTTTGAATGATTAATTATTAAATTTATTTTAATGAATTAAATGCTGTAATAAACAAAATGTGGACACTGCTAAATATTTAGCCACAAACTGACAGGCAAGTAAATGACTATAAATAACAAAACATTTAAAATAGTATAAGTAACAAATATTTCTTTAAAAGCAGGGTAAGCAATTTATTCAAAAAAGCTGGAAAACAGAGTTGGGCCAAATACCTAAACAAACTTGCCTACAGCCAACGCAGCGCCAGTTTAGAGGCCAAAGTCGGCCATCTGCATTGCGTCATTTTCGCCATGAGCAAGGGCTCGTGGACAGCTGCGCACCCTGTCTGTGTGCAGGCATGTTTTTGAGACTGCACAGAGAAGAACGTTGAAAGAGTGTAAGTCAAGGGGTGAAATTGCGCATGTATCAAGCTCGTCCGCCCGCACTAATCCGCGATTGAGTATACTTTGCGGCTTTGAAAGTGAAGTATACCCGGGCCTTAAGTCTGCCTACACTGGCTGAAATAAAGTAACTATGGAATTTGTGTCAGCACATCATAAATAGAACGTGGCAGCGGTTTCCCGACGGAGATTTGTTGCGTCACATCATACCACTATCGCAAGGATATCTCGCGAGATCCCATCACACCCCTACAGTTAGCATTAGCATCTGTTCTCAATGTAGTTTAACTACGCATACCACAACAGTACTAGATGCTTCACGTCATCTATCAACATGGTTCAGCATATCATCAACTGTACTGATACTAGTGTGATTTAAAGACAGTTTGCACAACAATACCTGCCCAACTCCAACACATCACCTCCAAGGATTTTCTCCATAATCAAATTTTCACTTTGTGAATCTTCTCGCTTCAGGCATTTGTTCATCCAGGTCTCATTAATCGTACCTGCTGGTAAATCACTAAACATAAATATGTTTTGTCATCGAATTTTCCTTAAATTTACATTAACAAACAGCAATATGCTACTAGCGTGTCTGCAGAGGAGGCAACCAATAAGAGTGAACATTCTCTACTGCGTTTGGTGAAGCACGTTGATTCGCACTGATACGCACTGTTGTCACGCTACCAAAATTTCCAATACCAGTGAAAATCCATGGTTTTCGGTACCAATTTCAGCACCAAAGCAAAACACAAAAATACTTTTATATAAGAGGACTTTTATTTAATCAAACAGCGCAAACTATATTTCATAGCCTAGAACTGCTTTTCTGATGG
>JAUMHI010000070.1:3029758-3044206 GCA_032359435.1 Enteromius unitaeniatus
ACAAGCATTCAATCTACGTCAGAGCGTCAAGAGCGTCCAAAAATCTCTGTACAGCGTCGTTGGCAGGGCGGCCAGGGCGAATTTTGAACGCACAGTAACGATTAACTCAGCAAATTGTAGTGTTTGAGGTGTTTTATAAGGTTCAATGTATTTCCTCCTTTTGACATAAAACTTTGAAGACACCGCTTGCAGATGGGTTTTTGGTGATCAATGATGTTGCGCTTGTCATCACCCTCAAAAACAAAATATTCCACACGTGGCTCTTTCCTCCTTTCTTTTCATCGAGCAGATTCAGAGCTGCCTCATCAGTAGCACCGCCGGTCACCATCTCTCTGTGCTTTTATGAAGAAGACTCACCTGCACAGTGCGCACCTTTCGGGTAGCGCAGCAAAAACCGGGTTGACCCATTGCTCGGTACTACCGGTACTTCAGAAAACCTGCTACCATAACATTTCTAATTTTTTAGTACCGTCTTAGGTACCGAAGTACCGGGTATTTTGACAACACTAAATTATACCACTTTTTAAAGAACCCTTATGAAATTTAACCATGGTTTTACTATAGTAAAAAGTGTAGTAGCCATGTATACAAATATGCTATTTGTATAACCAGTTTTACTACACATACACATGGTTAATTGTAGATACCATGGTTTAACTATATCAACAACCGTGTTTTTTTTTTGTTTTTGTTTTTTATTAATCGAGATTAATTTCTGAGGGTAGCTATAGCCTTATTAATAAATTTGTACCACACTGACATTTTAACTTTTACCCCCCTAAATATCAACGAGTTTATTCGCTCAATCTCATGGCAATTCATGAATAACTTATGAGGTGACCTCACTCGTACAAATTCATTCAATTTTTGCTAAATTGTATGTATTTTACGAGTTGCGCAATCCGTATGAATGAGGTACACCCCACCCCTAAACCAACCTATCACTCAGATCATACAAAATTGCACAAATGAGGTCGTATGAATTTGTACAAATCAGCCACCTTGTAAAATACGTATTGGTCATGAGACTGTTGATTTAATTGAGAAATTATTTATTTATTCAATTGACCGATTCATAGAATGAAACAATGGGTCACATCATGTCATTTGATGCAATATTTACAAAACTCATGATTACATGATTACTATAGTTAAACCATGGTAAACAAAACTTAATAGCTTGGCAACACTATACACAGTTTAAGTATGATACTTGTTTTAAACTGTGGTTATTCAAATGGGAATCCAAATTGAAATATAAACATGGCTACTACAAGTTTACTATAATAAAACCATGGTTCATTTATGCAAGACAAAATGTTTTATGTTTTTTTTAACATGGCCAAATTGGGATATGCATCCATAATAAATTTTACAACAACCTACACCTGATATTCATATAAATATCCTTCTTCGGAGCATGATCGGTCCTGTCTTTGATCATAACAGACATGAATTCAGAGGTCCATAGCAAAGGATTTGTGTAAATTAAGTTGGTATAAGCCCCTAGATGTATGGACAATTAGCATAATCCACCCATGTGACAAGCTCTATCACGATCGAGGGAAGTCAGACGCAGTAATGTGAAAAGCACGGGTGACATTCATTGGACTGTCTCTTTAATTAGAGCCACGTAGCGTGTGCGCGAGTGCGTATGTGTGCGTGTGTTGACAATAGCAATTTCAGCAGAGACGCAGCAGGTGGTAAAGCAACATTGTGGACAAAATCAGTGATACTCCGTCTCGGAGATGTGACCAATAGACTCCCTCAAGTCCTCGCTTGAGTGGATCAAAAAAAGAGACATTATAGTTGGACATAGGGCTTTGAGATGATCAGTTTGAGGCAACAGTAGAATTTCAATGAGCAACACTTGTACAGCTTCCATACCAGATGTCATTGTGGTCACGGTCAAGAGAGTGTCTCATCTGTTCTAGCCTTTTCCCACTCACTTTTTCTCACTATCTCTATCTCTTTTTGTCTCTTTCTTCCTCTGCCCATCTCCGCTCACACATGCTACTCGCCCCATGCCGCTTTCCACCAGAAACGGGCTGCAAAATGCTGCCAGACTCTCACATCTGTGCTGCAAATGAATAGTTTCCCTGAGCACTGTGACTCAAGGATTCACTTGTAAAGAATGTGGTTTTTATTGGATGAACCGACTAATGTACCGTGCAGTGTAGTAGAACTAGCATTTTATGCCACATTGGTAGAGCCAATTAATTTGCATAATTTGGTGTGCGGTTGCCATGACTCTAAGGAAGTCACGTCTGCTCCACGTGTTCTGATCGATTCATCATTCCCCGCCATTCAATTAATTACATTTATGACAAACTGAAGCCTCTGCCCACCCGTAGGCCTCCGCGGTCGTCCTGTGATATTGCAGCTTCGCCGGAGCCCTCTGATTTACGGAGCACCTTCGCGCTGCTCCACGCCTTAGGCTGAATAAAATTAATATTTTGTTTCCCATCTGGAGGACTCAGTAAAATTAATGAGGGAAGGAGGCCCGTAGCTAGAGCAGGACCCGGGATCAATCTATCCGTGCGTGTGCTTCTCGATGTGTGTCTGTCTACACAGTGGATAACTGGACTTCTTCACACCAAAATATATAGTTTCTTTCTTGCTTTTATTGGCGTGCACACACAACTATTAAAATATTGGAGACCGTTTCGAAGATAACCCAACATCTGGCGTTCACAGGGTTGGTATTTAGGGTTGAACACTGCATTGGTGCAATGTGATGCTAAGTTAGCATTCAGGGCCACTTCATTTTCTTTTCTTTTTTTGCACTCCCAGCCATTGCTGAAAGAAAACATTCCAAGATAAAATGGCAATTTTCAACTGGTTTTGCTTCGGGACCCAGATTTCAAAGTAGGAATCATGTGGTGACCCAACACAGTATCAAAATTGTTTACCAAAGATGCTAATTGGTTTGTTATCTAAAAATATCCAATTGTTTCTTGCCCTTGGTAGTCAATAATTCATACACTGTAGTCAAAACAACCATTGTTGCCAGTTTTTTAGGACAACTATGTTGGCATCTACCTAATCCGACTCGCTTTTACCAAGTTACAGATGACTACATGCCAAAACACTGTTGAACAGTTGAATTGATTTAATTGGGATTTTAAGTACATAAAATAGACTTTCATTTGATAAATCTGGAACATAACCGGATGAAAGTTGTTGTAAAATAACAGATATATGCGCACATGTGACCGGACATCAAATGTTCATGTAAAAACGCTTAGCTAAATGTCTTGGTGAAAGAATTGTTTATAATAATGATTATTAATTTAAATTCATTATTGTGTCATATTGCTGTTGCAGGAGTTTTAGAACAGCTTTAGTGTTGCCGTCCACCAACACCCATTTACTGTAGTAAAAACACTGAAACACACGGTCTCTCGTGGCTTATTGCAGTTGGTGATCAACGTCATTTATTGATTTGCGCTTTTGTGTCTGACCGGGCTTCTGTGTGAAACGACATGTTAAAAAGCTCTCTATATGCTAAACTCTGTAAATTAGTGTCTGTAATGTTTTTGACACTTTGTATTGACCTCATTTACCCATCACGTCAGTCATAATAATTAGCCTTAAATGTTGATAAATGATGATAAATTCCCCCCAGTGACATCAATAAATATTAATGAAAAGGTGTTAGGTCTTCGTTTCAACAGCAGACGTTTCTTTGTCAACACACAGTGTTGTGGCGTTGCATTGTGTCATCTGTGAGATGATCATGAAAGCACTTTTAGTGTGCCCAGGCCCATTTAAATGCAGCCTGCATTATTTACAAGTTAAAACTTTTGTTTTAACATGCAGGGAAAAGTGTCGTCATCTATATGCATGTGGAAAATGTCATTGAAGACAGTCATTCCACAACCAGGAAAATGACTCTCAATACACATTTGTGCAATGGTGGAAAAGAATACATTACATCAGATCATTTGATTTTATTTATCCATTTGTGGCCTCGACGCAACTTAATGTTGCATTTGTGTCACTCATTTAATGAGTGAGAGGAGATGAGAAAGAGGGACAGAGCGGGAAAAATGATGAGATGGATATGGAGAGAGCAGCTGTAGGGGAGATGAGACCTTCCCACAGAGCCGTCCCTGTCCAATCAAACGGACACACACACTCACACACATGTGCGCACACACACACACACACACACTGGATGCTGTCCCTCTCAAATGGCCCCCTCTTTTTCCACACGCGCACACACACAGTATCTAGTGAAGGTGGTGGTCGTCGCTTTGAAGTATCACTTCAATTACGGGGTTTAACCCTACAGGTCAGCCCTTGATTATTTACACAAAGCCGGTGTAATTCTGTTGGAAAGCGTCGCTTTCAGAGCTATTACAAAGCAGGGCTGAGCGCTGGTGGAATAAGTGTCACATCTTTCCCCTTCTGCTTTTGACCTGTGTGTGATAGGGTTAGACTGCATCTCAAAAGCCGCTCACTTTCCACCTGCCAAAGAACACACACCAATTACACCCATAACATCTATACTTCAACAAAATAAACCTTGCAAAATTCTTGTTGACTGGCCTGAAACATACTCTAAACCAGTACGTGAATGAAACTGACAAGCTATGCAGGTGTAATTTCACTGCATTTGAAAATGTGTCAAAACACAATTTGGATTTCAATGCAAGATGCATTCTCTGCCTGGCCTTAAGGGGCGCAATAGTGAGCTTAATATTAAGTGCTAAGTTAGATAAAATTTTATAAATTAAATATCTAGCTACTTGACTTGATGATAATATAACATAAAATAAATAAAACACACTTAAGACACACACATTTTCTTAAGTACAGTGCATACCGTTTATTAAGTACATTTTAAAAATCTAATTTTAAAAAGTGATGTAATATAATGCAAATTTCATTGTACATGTATAATTGTAATAATCATACTTTTGTCTACTTTAAAGAAGTACGCTTATTTTGATGTGTTGATTAACACACTAAAGCACATATTGATTATAATTCTAAGTGTAGCGCGTTATTTGATATTAAATTTTAAGTTAAAAAGTACTAAATTGCAACTTTATCCTCACAAAAGTGTAATTACAAAAAAAATTAAATACATGACAATATATTTAACAGAACTAATATTAATGTGTATTTTAGTTTAGCAAAAACGCTTGTCAGTACATTTGGCAGTTCACTTTTACAATATTTCAAAGACAATAGAAGTAATTATGTAAGAAAATTTAATTATGTACTCAAAGGGCTAGTTGGTAGATTTCCATAGTATAAGTGAAAAGGTCAATGGCTACCATCAGCTGTTTGGCTACCAGGGGCCTCATTTATATGTTGCACAGAAACCATTCCGAAATTGATTTTACAACCGCCTGTCTAATATGCGTACGTGTGATTCATAAAATGAACACACGCACAAAAAATGCATGTACGTGTCTCTTTCATATGTGAAAATCTATGAATTGCAAATGGTCTTGAACTTGCATGCAACTGAATGGTTTCAGCTCTCTGCCTTGTAAACGACTCCTAATTAATGTCATTAACATGCAAAAGATCACCAGTCGTCGTCCAAATTCTTTAATTTAGAACAATCAAGAATAGCTCATATTTTAAAAAATCTGCAGTACTTGAACAAGAAAAAGTGCGTACATCTGCACAGACCTTGACGTGAAGCCAGACAGTTTTTACAAATATAAGTGTTGGCATGGATTTAAACATACACACACACTCTAAAACCAAATTTGAGCACAAGCTTTAGAAATAAGGTCCAAGCATTCTTTAAAATTATGAATGATTTTGGAAGAACTTGAAGATGAATAAATGATGAAATAACTAAAACATTGGACTATACTGTACCTTTAAGTTAACTCAAGTGGGTCCAAAAGTACTCTGAATGTCAGTTAATACATACATGTACCATAATGCATCCTAAATTAAATGCAAATGCACCCAAAAACATTACAAAACAAGTTTACACTCATGTAAATATTATTAAGTGTATTATTTCAAAGTACTCTTTTTTTAAAACAAATGCAGGCCGAAGTTTACAATTACAAAACTACAGTCAAGCAGTTCGAAGAATCAGTCTGTCTAAACCCCTCCTTTCTGTGATTGGTCAGCAGAGAGGGCAGTCCTTTATGATTGGTCTACCGCTACAGCGTGTGGCGGAAAACGAAACGCCCAGTGCCAGAACTGAATGACAGCACAGGATACAGCGTCTTCTTGACATGATGTAATCCATGTGGAAATTGTACTGTTTGTGGACGGGCAAGTTGTTTGCGACGTAGAACGTGGGCAGACATTATGCAAATATTTCACTTAGTGATGTGGATCCGAAACAGTAAAAGATTCAAATTTGCTGACGACTCGTTTAGGTGAATGTGTGCCGACTCTTTTCTTTGATAGACAAAAACTTTATTTATCGTGCACTGTCGGCGTCACAACATTGCAGATAGTTTATGTTCACATACAGCTACATGACACACTGCATGAAAGATCATAGACATAATAGGGGCACTTAAAGGTCAGATTTCTGTTGCGGTGAAACTAGGGGAGCAACAAAAGTTTGCTTATTTAATAACGCTGTTGACAGTTTAATTAGCCTAGCTTAGTTCCCTTATAGTTAAGCTAGGTTAATGAAACTATCAGCAGGTTTACAGCTAGCTGCTTGGATACTTGGATAAGTGTAAACTGTCAGGGTTGAGAATCAGTTGAAAGAAAATGTTAAATTGGATAAAGCTAAGCTAATTTAATTCACCTGTCAACATGTGAAGTGTTTTAGCCGAGCTAGCTTGAAAGCTAGGTTCTTCTTGAAATTTTAGTGAAAATTGTTTTGTACAGTCAGTTTTGTCTTTGAGGTTTTGACATGGCAAAGAAACAGTTTCTTGCTAAGCTATATAAAGCTAAGATGTCTTAAATAGCTAACAGCTAACCTGTCGCGCTCAGCTGTCTCTGTGTTTTATGTATGTTTTCATTTATGGACTCATTTTCACGAACTCATGCCACACCCCCGCTCGTTTGCTGTCATGGTGTTTTATTGTTGCCTCCGCCCAATTCTACGTGTATAATGTCCCCGGAAGTCTTTGTGTTAGCACGGATCATTGTTTATGTGTATCGCCGTCTATCCTGTGTTTCTCATTCATGTTCGTTTTCAAGTGTTCTCTTGTGGATTCATTGCTCCCGTTTGGATTTATGCCTTTGTCTCGCCCCTTGGACAGAGTTTGTTGTTGTTATTGACCTACACTTTGGTTCTGGATTATTCTGCTGTCTTCGCCTCTGATGTGTTTGTTTGCCGGTGATCTGCTTCACTCTGAGCATATGACCCCGCACGCTTCACGTCCTCATTCATGACATAACCACTTTAAAACCATGCTTTGTTTTTACTTTCAGAAGAACAGTTTGAATAATGTTTTGCTGAGCAATTTTTGAAACGTTTATTGATAGTTCTCACATGACGTCACACCCCTATAGGAACGCCCATCTGGTTGGCAAAACAAAGCTTTGCTCCACTGACCGTCAGTTATTTTTACACAGATTGCATCATAGACGCTTGTTTTTGTTTTTTTTTACTGTAGTAAAACACAGATATTAAAAGGTGAAATGCAGTAAACCCCTTAGGGATGAAGCATATTTTGTACAGGCAAAAAGATGAACCTAGAATATAAATGCAATGTAAGTTTCACATTAAATAGTTGTCCATAGAAAACCATTAGTAGAAAACAGTGAACCGTTAAGCGGATTGCGTTTATATTCAGGCCTCATCTGCTTGCCTACGTCAACTATGCATTATTAATACGATTAATACTGAATTTGATCTTTTGTTATTACCATTTGAAATATATTACAGCTTTTTTAGTGTTTCTAATGATAGAAATATTGCCGCGGGTGCTTAATATGGATTGCAAATAGTCAAAATTTCAGATTTGTTCATATATCTTTGTTTTATTTTATCTTGAGAGGTCATCTAAATATTTGTGGCTGTGAAACAAATGGAAAATTGACAGGCTTGTCCTGCAGTTCTATAGATGTTTTGCTCTCCAGGTCTTAGAACCGGTCACGTGACAACGTGAAAACTATGAATATACAGCTACCTGCATAATAACATGTTGTTTGATGGCACAGTCTTTTGAAGGAAACTCTATCACCCCCTTGAGTCCCAGGGTTTGTCACGGTCACAGCCCATAACAAACATCATGTACAATGAGTTTGTGCACCATACCAAGTGTTTGCATATGCGTTCTTACTAAACATATGGTTCTAGCTTAATCCACGATCAGAGTGTTTTTTTTTTATTATTATTTTTATTATTAGCACTGTTTAAAATTGATCTAGTGCATTGGTATTGAATAATGGACCAGGCTGTGTGTACTTACCCTCTCTATGATTTCTGAACATCTCCTCACAGCTGGGGACAACCTATTCCCACTTTTATTTTTCATGAGGACAAGAGAGAGAGAGAGTGTTGATGGCCTTCTACAATACATAGAAAAAGAAAAAAGGAAATAAACGACTTTCTCTGTTAGTTTATTCCGTGTTAGCTCACCCGCGTCAACTCAAGATGCGAGTCAAACAAATGGACGCCGTCACTGAGCAGAGGGATCCGTCTTGCTCCCTCATCTCTCCTTCTTTTTCTCTTTATCTGCCTCCCTCTTCATCTATTCCTCTCTTTCTCTCCCTCTTGCATGCTTTCATGGCCACGGAAGTTGTAAGTGGCAGCTCAGGTGGAAAAATGTTTTTGGAGTAAAAAATGTATTCAATAAATAGCGGGAGCAGCATGGGGTCGGCCCAAGTGTGCATGAAACGGCAGTTTGGAGATTGGAATAATGGAACGGGAAGGGTGATGGAGCATGAGTGTACATTAAACAGTGGAGCTCCACACCCGTGACAGCCAGGCATCCGCTGGGAATACAGCCACTAACTATCCTCATATTCTTTCAATTTCAAATAACGGCCTCCACTTTCATCAGGGTGCTTTTTTTCTCCCCTCGCCCTCATCTCTTTCACTTTGTTCAATTGTATTGGTGTGAATATTGAGAGAAACCTCGTTGTCATCATGAAATCGGAATGGCTCCGTGCTGCTCTGGGTTATTCATGTTTCATGACCCCTGTTACAGTGTTGCGGTGCGTTCAATGTTCTTCGCCACCGTGGAAGAAAAAACACAGTTGTGAAATCATTAAGACTGCGAACGCGAACAGCGCGACTCAACAAAACAAGATCGCACGCATTAAAATCAACGAAGCTCTCAACACTACAAGCCCTTTGTGATGTGACGCAGCTTACAGTTGAAAGATGCCATTTTCTTTCTATCTTTTTTTGGTCTTTTTTTTTCTGCCATTTTTTCAGCACCATAAATGGATGAAGTGAAACTTCTGACATACTTTGCTTCTAATCTTCTTTCTGCTTATCTACGGTCGGGGTTAATATTATGTGTGAAATTGTTTCACAACTCTACTATCAAAAAGTAGGATACAAAGTTGTGCTGATTGATCCTTAACTGAACTTTTCAAAATAACAAAAATTTATTCTGAAAAAACAAAACAAACAAAAATACAGACCGTCCCATTATGAAATCTGGCTATACAATCGACAAATGTTGATCACTAATGTTAAAGACACCTAGTTTTTAATATCGTCTGCCCGAGGAAAAAAAAAAACGAATAAAAAAACTCGTATTGATTAATTGATTGCTGTACATTTTATGAGTTATATATTTAAACCTAGAATGCAGAACACCTCAAAAACTATTACAAATACTTAAAGAGGGTCAAAATGTCCTGAGCTGAATTCAGTTACTTTCCTCAAAGAAATAATGCACTAATTTTTGTTTCAGTAACATTCATTTTTTCACTTTTCATGGACACGTAAGTTCAATATGTATAACTGTAGCTATAACTTTAACTATAGGTTATAAGTGTTTAGGTGAGCGATTTTAATTTGCAGAGAAAATAGCTAAGGTTCTTTGAAATGAATGCCTTTTAGATAGATTTCACATTTACTTTTGAGAAAAAGACATGAGTACCAATTAATCATACGCCCGGTTTCATAGACAGGGCTTAGCTTAAGTCAGGATTAGGCCATAGTTCATTTATTTTTATTTTTGTTAAAACAAAACACAGGCACTGACATGTTCAATAAGTGCAAGGTTCTTTCAGTTGAAACAGATTAGATTTACATTTTGGTCTAGGACTAGGCTTAAGCGTTTTCTCCTTCATCTGCAATTCAATCAGAGATACATGCACATGTGTAGATTAAAGAAACATAGTGTCAAGCATCTCTCATTGGCTGTGACACTCTCTCGCACACACACACACACACACACACACACACACACAAAAGCCACATGTTCATTTAACACCTTCAAACAGAACAAATCTGCTGTCTGACCCCCTCTCACATTCTGAATGTTTATGCATAATTGAAAATCATTATGTAAAACATTTAGCATTTTCTAGAGCGCCCTTTGTATGTCACAGGGAAGAAACACTTAGACAGGCATGAGTCCTTCATCTAATCATCCGTCTCTCTGTGGTCCTCACACTCTGTAATCTGACTGACACAATAAAGGACATTTAGCCCTTACAAAGGCAACTAGTCAGAACGCCTGCCCTGCCTCCTTATCTCTCAAGTGCAGCCATTACCCTGGCCTCTTCTTATTGGACGCAAGGCATCATTTTAAGAGCATAAGTGTGGGATCGTTAGGCATAAAACACTGCCTTTCCACCTTGCGAATGTCCTTTACCTCGGAGGGTCAGGAGACGTCACCACTGACCCCCTTTTGCTTTGTTGGATGTACATGGTAGACGCATTTATTCAGAACGACTTGCATAGCATTCAAGCTACAGCAGCGTTCCAAGCCAGTCTACTGACTGAAACTTGCCTCTACGCTAGTACAGCAAATAAAATGCTGAGTTACAAGACAAAGACACAATAGTCGCATGATGAATGGGGCCTTCCTGCTCAGAGAAACACAGCAAAGCTCTTTAATTTGCCGCATCTGCACCATTTCAATAATTCATGGCGTTTGGTGGCATTTTAATGTTTTATAAGTAAATTGTGTACTCTTATGGAACACGGAATGGCATTTCATTTGCAGCTGTTGGGTGTTCACTTTATCTTTCATAAACAAGCTAAACACGGATGCTGCCGTAATGCGTTTTCGCACAGCCTGTTAACCCTTCGTTGTGCCTGCCTGCATCAGTGGCCTCGGTGTGTCGTTTTTTTTTTTTTCGAACCCAATTGCTTTCCCGTCCTTGCTCGTCTCCAAAGATCCCTCGGCGTTGACGTCATTCTTGACACGAGGCCACACTGTGAGCGACTCCGCATGAATGCTACAATTAGCTACTACCTCGCACGGTTTTTATAACTTATCATTTAGGATGTGGCTAAAGACAAAAAAAAAAGCACAAAAGGGCACGACGTCTGCATCTCCGTCGTCTTTGCGTTCCACGATTCCATCATCTGTGTTTGCGTTCAGCTCTGTGACTGATTATCATTACCTTTTCTTGCAAATATCTGGCTCATTATGACTAGCTAGCTGCCAACGCGAGCGCACCAAGCCCATCTCTCTAGGAGAGGAGGAGAGATAGGCCCAGCCTAGCCTCCTGCATTTGGCTATTAAACACAATGAATGTGCTGCTTTGTTATTAACATCTGTTCATCAGGGATGGAGGCTGGATAATCACCCCTCACACCTTCTGTTTCTACACTCCAACTCCGGCAATCACGACCATCATTTGGCATCTGGTTGAAGCCACTAATGTCTCTCTTTTCCCTACTTTCTCTCATTTCTCTCTCTCTCTTTTGCTCATTTCCTACAGCTTGTGTTTTTTTTTCCCCCTCCCTAACCCTTTTATCCTACTTTCCTGTTTTCGCTAACCATGTTTACATTCAAAGATTTTCATCAATGCAAATTTAGTTCAATGTGAGTGCAGATTCTTAAAGTATTATTTACTTGTAGCATAATATCCCACCTATTTTTACCTCAGGATGTTTGTAATACCTGAAGGAAGCTATCCATTAGCATTTCTGTTTATGCATACAGTGGTTGCAATTCATTTTGTCTTAAATACTGTAGAGTTTGACTTTATGAGAGGGCACAAATATGTATAGAAAATAGAAAATCAGATATTAGATGATACATTTGTTTATGGTGTCATTCAATCGGTCCTTCAGAAATCATACCGATTTGCTGTTTAAGAAACATTTCTGATTATTATCAATGTTGAGCACATTTGTGCCGCTATGTATTTTTGTGGAAAATGTGATGCACTGCCATTCAGTCTAGGGTAAAATTGAAGATAAATCAATACTTTTATTCAAAAAGGTGGCATTAAATCAATTTGTGTGGCAGTAAATACATTTATGCTTATAATAAATTTTTTTTTTTAAATGTTGTGCTTAAAAAAAAAAAAAAATAGTAGAAACCCACTATTTTAAGTGTAGTATTTTATAAATTCATATTTACTGTATTTATTAAATAAAATCAACATTCTTAATAAACAAATAAATTATCCAAAAAAAAACATCTTTATTTCAAACATTTAACCTCTGGTGTGTGTATATAAAATAATGTATTGTAATAGGCTATATATACTGTACACGGTGACACAACTAATAAATGTCATTTTGAATTTAGATTTTGAAATATATATTCTGTAGTTATTTGGTTTTACTGCTCACAATATACATGTCTGTTGTTTTTCTTCAGGCTACTTCAGTGTTATGTATCCGACCCAAATGCGTGACCCATTGTAATAATGACTGCTCAACTTGGAGGTATTTGCATTTCCTTTTTTGCATTTAATATGCAAACAACTGTAAACACTGCATTAAGTTGATTTTTCGAATATTTCTGCACATACCAAAAGTGCCATTTTAGCATCAACATTATCTATGCGGCTTGAAGTATTTTCTGAGAAACTGAGTCAGCAGACTAACAAAGTTAGGCATCTCAGCAAGACATCTCAGCGCGTAACTGACAAGTTTGCCTTTCTGACATAACCAAAAAAAGGCTTGGTTTTCACACTGCTAGATCTTCTTAGCAAAACAGACAAGAATTTGAAACAGCTCAAAATTTTATAGTGTAAACATTACATATTAGCTACATAGCCATTCTTTCCCAAATAACTACACATTTCTGAACTAGATTCAAAGTTGTCTTGCAATCATTTAAACATTTAAAGCAGTGGAATTTAGAGATATCATTTTTTTCTATATAACAGATCATTTATTTATTTATTTATTTATGTATAGTAAGCTTTTTATTCCGATCAGTTATGCTTATACTGCAGTCCCATTTTTCCTCAGAGCGAACGTTTTTATGACACATTTCCATCTCACAAATGCTTAACGGTCATAATTGGTGTGCTGATGTGACATCTCAATTACTTTTTGAATGGTGTCAAGATTTGAGTCGTACATTCTTTGGCTGTAATATCCTCACGCAGACACACGGTCGCTACACACACAGTTGGCCTGACTAAGTAACTTGTCTTTCTGATGGTGGTAAGCGGTTAGATTTACTGATGGGGTCTATGTGCCTCTCACTGGGTGGTGGAGCTAAACTTGCTCCGCTGCATCAGCCGCAGATGTTGTGAAGAGCAAAGCAGCTACAAGCATGTGAGCGGCGTTCAGAAATGGAGAGCGATTCCCTCTGAGACGCCAGATGACATTCGGGTCAATTTAGCAGTTAAATAAGAGTGAGTCCTCTGGGGGATGCTTGTTACAGTTATTTCTGAGGTACTATTCACAGCGTTTCTCTCTGATACCAGCTATAGCAGCAATGAGTAACCAGTCTTAAGATTGAGTCATCATGGGTTTGTAAATGGGTTTTAATGTTTCTGAGCTGCATGAATTAGTTAACGTGAGATGGAAGATACTTCTCTGTGTGTATGTCTTTTCAAGCATGTCTGTGTGTGGTGTGTGTCAATTTATTTTTACAGTAACGAGTTGAATTTGTGTGTGTACACATGCACTAAAAGAGTAATACCGTTGTTATCCGTCATTGCATTTTTCGAATAAGCTACAATTCTATTGATTATATTTCCTGTAAATTAATATAATTAACAAAATGCTTTGTTAATTATGCTTGATCTCTTATCTCTTATGTTTAAGTGCTTGCATTTAATGACGTATAGCGATATAATGTGGGGTGAATTTACAAATGTAATCTAATTTAATAAAACACTAATAAACAACTCAGAAAGTTTGAGATCAGTAAGACTTTGTATTGTGAAAATCACTAGTATCAGTAGTTGTGAAATATTACTGCAATTAAAAAATTTAATTGTTATATATTTTAAAATGTAATTTTATTCCTGTGATGCAATGATGATTTTTGGCAGCCATTACTGCTGTCTTCAGTGCGTCAGAATACTAATTATGTAACGAATGGGACCAACACAGGTAAGTAAAAGTAACAGGAGTTTATTCCGAAGATCGTAACAAAGGTAAGTAAC
>JAUMHI010000070.1:3044306-3073325 GCA_032359435.1 Enteromius unitaeniatus
TCAATATTCGGGTGACTGTGAACGTTGAGTGCCAGTGGGGGTGGAGCCTGGTGTTGAAGCTGGTGTAGATGTTACAAATTAACTGGTCAAGAAATATTTCTTATTATTATCAATGCTCTTAATGCATTGATTATTTATTTATTTACTTGTGTGGAAACCATGCAATTAAAAAAAACAAAAACAAACAAAAACATTGAACATTATTAATATTAACAGTAACAGAAATGTGCTCCCTGACACTTTTGATAAACTGAATTAAAAGTAATTATTTAAAATAGTATTCGGTAACACTTTATGTACAGTTACATGTATTAGTTTCCTATTAACATGCATATAACTATAATATTAGCCATTGTTAGTGCTAATTAAGCAAATATCAATACCTTATTCTACAAACCTAATCCTACGCAATACCTGAACTTAACAACTATCTCACTAACTATTAATAAGCAGCAAATTAAGAATTTATTGAGTTGTAGTTGTAGTTAATAGTTAAGTGTTACCTATTCTAAAGTGTTACCTTATATATTAAACGATTTCCTAACTTTAGTTTTTAAGTGTTACCGTTGTTCAAAATATAAATAATTCAACAATAACTGTGTAGCATATTAGCTCATTAAGGGAAATTTATATAAATAGTTACTATTAATTATGATTAATTGCAATTATTTATATCAGCTGCCAGTAGTAACTGTAGCAGAATTACCATCAACTAATCTGTTCAATCAGCGAACATTTAGTGTAAGTTCATACAGACTCTAAGAAGGGATATTTTCATGGCCACAGAAAAATACCTTCTGACAGTATATCCGCATTAGAGAATGTAGCAAGGGCCGAAATCGTAAAGGGAAATGTATTTGCCAGAAACACATTTAATTTGTGCAAAGGTTTTGTTAACTCAATAAACACGTATAAATACACTCACACAAGGGGAAAGTGCAAAGAAGGCTTAAGGGTAAACTACTAGGAACAGCCAAAATTGAAGTTGAGAGTCAGTTGACGACCTGTAAAACTAGCAGTGCCTTCCATAACAGGTTTTATAACTAATACTAAACCTCGCTTTTCGCTTAGTTAAATGTACGGTACTTGCATTGCCTCGTTGGTGAGGGTCCAATGCAGTCTCGAAGTCCTGATGGTTCCAAGGTTTTGGATTGGCAATCATGTTCTCCCTGGTTTGAAGAGTGATGAATTCCAAAAGATGTTGATGATTGCTGATGATTGGTAGATGAAAAAAGCGAGGCAAGGGCGCTGAATGTTGCAAAGATATCAACATGTAACATACACTCTCAACTAGATCGTCTGAAGACGAGTCCTTAGATATCAAACACGACAATATTAGTGATCTATCATAAACATTCTTAAAACAGTAAAAAGTCAAGGTAAAAGTCCATTGTGTTTTCAACAGGGAGAACTAGTCAGAGTCGCTTTGTTCACATTTCTTCAAGCAATAAACCAGTCTTATCAGTCGGTTGCCATGGAATCAAAGGCCTGTTTTTGCCTTCCTGATATGAAGGCATCACCCATTGGGCTGGTAAAGCGGTATTAAAGATTTTATGTTAAATTTAACATAATTATTTATAACATAATGATTGGTTCAGATGCTACAACTGATTTGAATATGTAGACATCTGTGAATTTACGTGTCATATGGCCTACTACCCTTTTTATTGTTTTATGTTAGAATTTTTTCAAAAACATATGATGCGTGTTGTGCGCTCATGCCAGTGCGTGCAGATCGTGGGCAGATCTGAGTTTCGCCTAGCGTCAGCTCCAGCCTGGCTGCTTGGCGTCCTGCTCCTCCTTCTGTCATACACAGGAAGAGCTTGACTCAAGCATCTGTGTCTCCGTTCGTTATGTCTAAATCAGCACTCTGCGCTCTGACAGAGGACTGGAACAGAACATAATGTCTTCTCCCTTTGTGAGGGGCCATGGTGGCCCAGCACCCCTACGAGAGGGGGAGCGAGGGAGGAAGCCGTTCTCTGAGGACGTTTCAAACGGCTGTCAGATCCTTCCTCCACCGTTCGGGAAACCTGTGCCATGCACCATGCTGATTTGTCACTCAAAATGGCTGACATGGCTTGTTATTGTATGAAAGGTTGATTTTTTTTTCCCCACCTCTCTCTTTTGACTGTTTATTTTTGCTGGTTTTACTTTGCACCAGTCTTGTAGAGAGAGGCAAAGAGTGCATGAATCTCATGGGTGACCATATGCAGGATGACTGCAGTGTTTTACCATATGTTCATAGCATACATGGCATGTGGTGGGGCTGGGCTAGTGTTGCATGATGGAATATGAGGCGGATGTTGTGTGTTAAATTGTACATATTCACATAAATGGTTATGTATCATGCAATACTTTTTAAAAACTGCCTTGTGAAACATGCATGTGTTTATGTATGTAATGCATAACAATGCATAACAAATTTGGCTGATTTTATTGAGATTCATACAAGGTGCAACAGTATTGTAACAGACGTGTTTCATAGGCCACTGGCTTTTATTGTAAGCCTTTACAGGAATATATCGTTTTAAATCTCATCGTGAAACAAAAACGTCTCTGTGTAATAAACAAACCTGGCATAAATCTACTGTTAGTGTACACAGGGGTTAATGTTAAGCCTATTAAAGTAGTTAAACAGGAAAATTCAAGCATAAAATCTAACAGAAAAACAGTAGTGTTATTGAAGTGCACAAATAATATCTAAATAGTAGCCTAAAAATTATTATGAGGTTAAGGCCACTTACAGGTATAACTATAATATAAACCATTCATCTGGTAGTTTATTGAGTTTATGTCAAACTGTTGGATGTAGCTAGTAAATTTATTTAACATTATAAAACAGTATATTTTATCTTGCAGTATAGTTCACAGTATAGTTTTTAAAGTTTATAGTTTTATAGTTAAATTTTACTCAAAGTAAAAAAATATAGATATTTATTTATTTTTAAGATTTATACATCATTTCTATATACATGTATGTGTGTATCATCTGAATAAATAATGCTTTCACTGATGTATAGTTTGTTGGAATAGGACAATATTTGGCCTGGATAAAGCTTAAATCTGGAATCTGAGGGTGTTACAAAAATCTAAATATTGAGATATCGTCTTTAAATTGTTCAACTTAAGTCTTTAACAATGCAAGTTTTTATATATTTACTGTAGGAAATGTACAAAATATGGAACATGATCTTTACCTAATACCCTAAAAGTTTTGACCCATACAGTGCATTTTTGGCTATTGCTTTAAATATACCTGTTCCACTAATGACTGTTTTTTTGGTCTAGTGTCACATACATAGGCACCCCTAAGGAGCTACCTCCAAGTACTTCGAACTGCTCCGAAGAGAGTGTCACGAGTTTACATCTCAGAATTACATTAATTACGACATGGCGTGAACACAGGCGATCCCCTGTGCCTCTCATATGAAACTGCCATGTGCTTCCTTTGCTTCATGTGTCTTGTTGTGACTGGTGCATTGTCTTGATTACTTCCAGGTGTGTCTTGTTTAGTTATATTTCCCTAGTCATATTTAACAATAAAACTGTATGGATAAAAGCGAAACGCATGAGTCCCAGTACATGTCATATGATCAGACATCGGTTTAGAATTAACATTTACTAAATACAAACACATTTTGTAGATTTTGATCTAAAAACATATTCTACAGATTATTGCAATAATGTCAATATACGTCGAAAACAACTTTTTTGTGTTGCAATAGGCCATCATTCATCTCCATTGATCCTCTTTTCTTTCTTGGAAACAGCGACAGTAAAGCTTCAACTAATAAAAGCACTTTCACAGACTAAAGAAAGTTATTATTTATGCTTTTCCAGCCTTGCGTGTGTAAAACACAGTGTTTGCATATTGTATGAATATGTGAGTATATATGTCCTACGCCTTTTGTTTGTTTGTGTTCCTTTTGAAAATTGTAAATTGAAAAATGTCGACTCACAGGATCTCCATTTGTTTTGTGAAAAGCAGCATGACCACAAACATCCATGACCTTTTAAAAACTGCTCATTGGCACTGAGGAGCTAAATCTGAATAGTAAATACACTTGTACACGTTTGACAGATGCTGGAAACTAATTACAGCAAAAGAGGCTCCAGTTATATACAGTGGGTACGGAAGTTAATTTTCTTTCCTAACATAGCACCCCATACTGACAGAAAAACACAGAATTGTTGACATTTTTGCAGATTTATTAAAAAAGAAAAACTTAAATATCACATGGTCCTAAAGTATTCAGACCCCTTACTGTGACACTTTATTATGTGATATGTAACTCAGGTGCTGTCCATTTCTTCTGATCATCCTTGAGATGGTTCTACACCTTCATTTGAGTCCAGCTGTGTTTGATTATACTGATTAGACTTGATTATGAAAGCCACACACCTGTCTATATAACACCTTACAGCTCTCAATGCATGTCAGAGTAAATGAGAATCATGAGGTCAAAGGAACTGCCTGAAGAGCTCAGAGACAGAATTGTGGCAAGGCACAGATTTGTCCAAAGTTACAATTTCTGCTGCACTTAAGGTTCCTAAGAGCACAGTGGCCTCTATAATCCTTAAATGGAAGAAGTTTGGAATGACCAGAACCCTTCCTAGAGCTAACACGACAAAACAGCTGTCGGGAGAGAAAAGCCTTTGTGAGAGAGGTAAAGAAGAACCCAAAGATCACTGTGGCTGAGCTCCAGAGATGCAATCAGGAGATGGGAGAAAGTTGGAGAAAGTCAACCATCACTGCAGCCCTCCATGAGTCGGGCTTCATGGCAGAGTGGCCCGACGGAAGCCTCTCAGTGCAAGACACATGAAAGCCTGCATGGAGTTTGCTAAAAAAAACACCTGAAGGACTCCAAGAGGGTGAAAAATAAGATTCTCTGGTCTGATGAGACCAAGAAAGAACTTTTTGGCCTTAATTCTAAGCGGTATGTGTGGAGAAAACCAGGCACTGCTCATCACCTTTCCAATACAGTCCCAACAGTGAAGCATGGTGGTGTTAGCAGTAGGGGTGTTTTTCAGCTGCAGGGAAAGGACGACTGGTTGCAATCGAGGGAAAGATGAATGCGGCTAAGTACAGGGATATCCTCGATGAAAACCTTCTCCAGAGTTCTCCGGACCTCAGACTGGGCCGAAGGTTTACCTTTCAACAAGACAATAGCCGCTTTTCTACTGTCGGCTAGTGCTTTTATTAATCATATATACAGTGCTTATAATTAATTAATCAGGACTGAACATATTTCAAACAAAAATAAAGTGGTATAAACTGTTATTTCACAAAAGAAAGAGGACACAAGCCTACTTATTTAGTCGAGTCTTCTGTTTATTTGTAATCACATACATTGCATTTAAAAAGAATGATCAATTGTAGTCTTTTGTTTTCATCAGAAATATGACCTGGAGGAAAAGGAGTTCCCTAAAAAAAAACATTATGATATATTTTTTTTTATTGTTATCTTTATAGTTATCGTGCTTGGTGTGAATGGACCTTTAAACATTCAATCTGATATAATTTTAGATTTTAAGTCCACATGAAATCAAATTGGACGTTATTTACTTTATTAGGGCACATTGCTCTTGATGTGAACAAACGAAAAACAATCTTTAGATATTGCCGACCTCCATATCTGTCACTGGCTACTAGCAAATAGAAAATCATGGCTTATAGCTGTGACGTAAACTAAAGTCTACCTAAAACAATAGGAGACACCCATTGATACAACCTATTCCTGTTTCAACAGGAAGTATGTCAATACAAGAAAGAAGACTAAACACTTCCACAGGGTCTTTAATAGTCTTTTATGTTCCAGTATAAAGCAACATTTTAACATCCTCTGTAAGTTGATTTCCACACTGCTCTGCATTTCCATAAACAAGCCGTTGGTGTTTGACTTTTACCTCCAAATGACCGTTCTTCTTTTGCCATGCTTCACGAGCTTCACATTTCCCTCCGCTTGTCCAGGCTGTAAATTAGATTGTTTAAAAGTCATTCTGCCCACCTTAATTGACATCGTTTTCCTCACATCTTGACCTAACTGCCCATGGCAATGTTCATTACCCCCGTTTCTTTCGCAGTTGCTGCATTTCACATGTATTCACCTCACATCCCCCGTCAGTCGCCCCCGAGAGAGGAAAAACCTCTCCATTACTTCTACATCTCATCTCAGACTTAATGGACAGCATTCAGTATTTCACTCTGTTCTTTTTCCATAACATCAACATTTGCTTGCCTGAAATGGATGCTAAAATACAAAAATAAAAAAAAAAGCAAAAACAGATGGTTCAATTTGCCTGTAGTGCTGAACTGAGGTGTTAAAGCAATGCCCTTATGTGTTTGGCTCCCAGTATCGAGAGGAAACACGGGCAAAGCCGTAAACACATACACCGGTGGCCCCAGTCCCGTGTCACGTGGATAAACAGGGCCAGATGAGAGAGATGGATAACAGGGAGCAGATTTACCTCAGGCACTGCAGTGGCCTGCTAAACTCAGGGGGGGTCCTCAAAGAGTGTGTCCTGTCTTCGTCCAACCTGAGAACAGCAAGGGGCTAAACATGTTCCACCTCAGCGCTTCGAGCGTGCTAAGAGAGCCATTAGAGTCAAGACACGAGCGTGAGCTAAAGAGAAAAGAGACAGGACCTCGGGCTTGCAGCGGTACAAGCCCGAACTCGCCCAGAGCGCCGTGAGAGAGAACGACGTGGAGACTAAGAGACTTCTTCGTTGACCCCACTGCGGGAGAGCGCGTAACAGGGGGGTTGGAAGTCCAGTACTTGCCATCAAAGAGAATGAGAGAAAATGAATACCTCAGCTAAGAACATTCACACACACAGAGGCATGTTAGGTTTTAACACACATGTTGAATGAATGTTACTGTGTGTTTGTCATGAGCGATGGCTTCCTCTTCTCAGGGATTCAGCATGGGGCCAAATTCTGTTGTCTGTTTGGATTTGATAGATGGCTCCTTGCAAACAGGAAACAGGAAATAAAGCAAAGTGCAGTCAGACCAATCATAACAAAAATGCCGCTGCCCTCAGAATATACAGGGGTCATTGTGTGAAACGGATGCCTTTTCCATTTCCAAAAGTGCACGTTTTTAAACCGTTGAGCAAGTTAAAAAGAGTTTTCTAAGAGTTTAAGATTCCTGTTTTTGATTAGATTACCTCAGGTTGAGTTTTACATTTTCACTATCCTTGTATTTGTGATCACTCTAAAATATATTTATTGGAAACATTTAATGCATTTCTACAAATTCAAATGTTTCAGTATTCAAAAATGTACATCACAGCAGAAAACAAGAGCAACTCTACGAGAGTGGTTATTTTAAGTGCTACTAAATTACATTGTGCCATCTCAAACTAAATTTAAACATAATTAACTATGAATTCAAAGGCATGACAATATAATGTGGCTATTAGAGAGAGGTTTTAATTGTGATGATTCTACAAATTGGAACAACTATTTATTTGGGTAACTCTAAAGTTTTAGAGTCTCATTGTTACATGGTGCATTACTATAATATTAACAGTAAGTTACAAACAACTACTCCTAAATATTCTACATGTCGTTAATTAATAGTACTCATTTGTGTAACTATACTGTAGCAAGAACATCTGAAAATATAGTCCAACCGTTGTTTACTAAACATGTCATCTAGAAGCAAATCTATAAAATGAATTCCTGCTTATCACTTATCAAACCATTTCTTCAGGTAATAGTGTTGCCTTTTCATAGCAAAGTACAAGGTACACTTTTCTTTTGATACTCTTCTTTAGACATTCTGCTCACTATAAGCAACTTTGCAACTATGCCCGTCATTAGTGTTAGTAAACTGTTTGTTTTATATCTGCTAACACTTCAGTGAATGAATTGGGCATTAAGGATTAAGGGGGACCCCCCCCCCCATAACAACCAACAAATATACTTGACTAAGTCTACTAATACTCTGATAAGAGTATGTTGCTCATAGCCGTGACCATGCAAACCATGCAAACATTACATTAAAAAACAAAAAGGAAAAGGAAAAGCTACAGAGTCTGTAATAAAATCCAGATCTGGCTTATTTAGAGATGGTGAGATTTAAAAGATTTTACAATCCCAATGATGGCTACCAAGAAAGTGCATGCATATCATCATGTAATGATTGGGGAGGGCAAGGCTTGGATTTCTCAGAAGAAAAAAAACAAACTAAGTAATTGAATGTTTAGAGGGGTTTCTGATATTTCTCCACAATCGTTCACTTATTTACACACCTTAAAAATGGAGTAAGTACAGAGAAATCACTTTATTGTGAGCTAGCAACAGACATCAGCAGTTCCAGTGGTTTACTACAGAACACATATCTTCAATAACTGCTGAATAATAATAAAAATGTTTAATTTATTTCAGTGTAAGAGTGTATAAGACTGCATTTATACATAATTCACTGAAACTTTTCAGATATGTTAAGGTTATACATAAATAAATACTTACATTAGTTCTGCTCAGTGAAATTTTAAGACAACTCAAGCATGCATACATTCTAAGGAGAGAAAAGGAAAAAAACTGTTTTTATGTGTGTGTAAATGAATCGGAAAAATAAGCTAAATAACCTTACATGTAACATGGAAGGGTAACGTTTTAACAAACGTAAATGACAACAAATAGTTCAAATGCTGACTTGTGATTTGGTAATGTTAGTCTCCTTTTCGTCCCACTAAGTTAACATTATAGCTACTAGATAGTTAGCACCGCGGCTATTATTAAATTAGCGGTTATGGTAATGGTATAAAACAAACATTTAAATATTAAAACATACAGGTAAGCATGTCAGTATAGTAATTCGTAAATAGTAATAAATAGTAAATCAGTAAATTTATTTTGGCGGGTTTACTCACCTTTTGCTAGACAGTCCTGCGCTGTTGTTGTTTGAAGAGAGGAACCGTT
Source organism: Enteromius unitaeniatus (assembly GCA_032359435.1). Lineage (NCBI taxonomy): Eukaryota > Metazoa > Chordata > Actinopteri > Cypriniformes > Cyprinidae > Enteromius > Enteromius unitaeniatus. The sequence goes on from JAUMHI010000070.1 coordinate 3,053,235, forward strand.
AATGTTACTTTGTATTTGAGATTGCTCTTGCGCATATTTCTTTTAGTTGGATATACTGAGATTTTTTTTGGACAATTTTTAAGACCTTTTCTAATCATGCCCATGTTTTTGTACCAAGTGCCACAGAAGTCATTATTCCGTACCATACCCAAAAAGTTAACTAATTAATAATCTTTCCTATTTTTGTCACATGAATCTCTGGGTTCCTACAGATGCTGTGTTTTACAAGTCAGATCTTCCAGGAACCACTTTGATTTTAACAGATCTTACAATAACCCATTTTTTAAATTTTGAGTTCCTCCAGCAACCTTCAGAGCACTTTGAGGTCTCAGTGTAATGAAAGGGTGACTCCAGAAACTCTGAACTGCAAACAAAGTGCTTCAAGGATCCCATACGGTACTACAAGAACTGCAAAGACTAAAATGGTTCTTCCAGGAACAGAAATACATTTTGAAGTTCCTTGAGTACTTAAAAGGATATTTGATGAACCTTTAGTTTTTACTGTGTACGGTAGAAAGTGCTATGCACAATATAGTAGAATAAGTCACAATATAGTCCTGCCAATAGCCATTGAAATTAAGAATGTACACATCCATTGACTGGACCAGCCTGAAATAATTAGCTTTTAAATGCTATTTGAATATAAAAAAATATATTTATGGTTCATTTGATTGTGTTGCTAATTTGAGATGTTAGTCACAGTTTAGTTCGGAGACCCCTATTAACTCACTACTTTTGCTTTAAACAACTCTTAATTTATTATAGTAATAAGGCATTAATATGTGCTTTAGACGTACTAATAAACAGCCAATAGGCTTGTAATATGCATGCTAATCAGCAACTAGTTTACAGTGAGATCTAGTCCCTATAAAGTGTTACCAAAAAAAGTATTGAAATAAACAAAGTTTTTGTGGATTCATAACCTCTCTATTCAATTAGAAAGGACTTACATGACCAAAAAAACTGTCTGGAAGCATTGTAAATATAGATGCCAAGTAAACAGACTAACTTTAAAAGGGACTTTAGCTTTTGTAAATGGCCATTTCATTTTGGGTTGTTGTAGTATTTGGATTTCATTTGCAAGGACGGACCAAATTAACATCAATTATAAGTCTAATGGGTTGCCAAATGATCAACATCCTCAGCTATATAATTAGTCAACTTGCAACCCTTTTCATCTAAACTGATTCACTCTCAAGCCTGTGTTTTGGTTGCCTTTTGGGTCTGAGGCTCAGAGCCGACAACTTGTAAACTTTTGTATGTCATTTATTTAAAAGCCTCAATGTTACCAATTGCTCAAAACAACAGCATAAGACTTAACCCTAATGACATCTTTTTTAGATTTCCTAACCACATTCATCCATGTAGAGACGAAGCACAACCAACACAATGTACTTCTGCATGAAGATAGAGAACCAAAATGTACAATGTGTTGCTTTAAGATCAGTAAACTACTGATTTTTAACATAACAGAGCTGACATTTTAAGCTGTGAAATAAGTCACAGACTGATAAATGTTTAATAGTCACCAAAGCAGGTCACTCAAATGGTTAAGATAAACAAAAAATGAGTAGAAAACTAGTTCTTCGGTAACTCTCAGTATGGTCACTGTCCTGAATGTGTAGTGCTGTAGTGTTGACCTACCAAAGGTCAGCTTCAAAAACACACTTAAAAAAAAACCTCCCAAGCACAAAGACTTCCCTGATTCTATGTTGTTGACTTTAACACACAGCGGCCCCTGGCTCCTGAACCCGCCAGCCATGAGGGAGGAGTCCAACAATGTTTCTTGAGTGAAGTTCTCACAGCAGGTGGAAATTCAAACAGGTCTTAGACCAGGGCCACCTCTGGAGGCCGGCCAGGGATCAGATGGCTGTTGTGGGGGCTGTCCTCTGTTTGACCCGCTGAAAAAAAAGCGGGCTTGTTCCACACAATTGCAGCTCCCTACGTAAAAATAACACCATAATGTCCGGGAGGGTGCACCTTGAATCATTGCCCCCTACACACAAACACCCCGCTTCATTGGTTCCTGCCTTTGAAAGAGAAATGATTGAGGTGCAACTGAATGCGTCAGAACATATGTAGACCAGGGGAGTGTGTTAAAGCTTGATCTGTTCAATTTAGTTCATTGTTTTTTGCATAAAATGAACACCTCCATTCCAAAGTGTTAAGATAAATATAACAAATGCATTCCTTTAGTACTTAGCTTACTTCAAAGAATGCAAAGATGTCCATGTAGAAGATGACCATCTTAAAAGAGCCCATCTGTCTTTTTTGGGTATTCTGATTCATGACCCAAACTTGACCCTTCTTCTCTGACGGAGTCATCAGAATGAAAACATCCTGCAGTGGGGATGGCTGTTCAGTGCCTGAAACACGCTCAGGAACAAGGCTTTCCATCTCATTGGCTTAAATTTCAAAAGGCCCAGCAGAATGCAAAACATGTCTTAAATGTGCTGAGCAGACGAGAACAGAACAGTGTTGAGTGTTCACTAACTCATCACTGGATCTGCTGGATCTGAGGCATCAAGTGAACATGTGACCTCAAACACAGTAATCAATTTAAAAACTGATAAATGGGTTTAAGGGGTAGTTCCCCAAGAACTGAAAATGGTAGAAAGACAGAAATACAGTTTTGTATTGACATGACAATGAATAAAAGATAACTTTTTTTTTTCTTTTGCATGAACTGTCCCTATAATTTGGTCATGCCCTAGACCAAATTTTACTGAGAGGAATCCCTTTATTAATACATAAATAATAAAGTAGCTATTTGTTTTCGGTAGCTTCTTTGTTTGCTTGAAGTCAATTTTTATAATAAATTACAATAATAACTGCAATTATTGTGATAGTTTATTTACATTTGATTAAATTGTTAACATAACCAATACAGTATGTTGATGTCACTATTATTTTAATTTTGAAAAATAGCGTTAATTAATCATAAATTCTCAGTTTAGAATTTAAATGAAAATGTAAGAAAAAGCAGTTTTCTAAACGAGTAAGAGATTAATGTATTAAATACACAGAACAACCCCCCCCCAAACAATTTATTTCCATTAGTGTCAAATAAAATCTACCCTGAGTGAGGTCCATAGGTTATTTTATATGTTTTAGTAAAATAACAAAATTAAAACTTCACTCGATTTAAATGTGCAAATGAAAAGCCATACTTTAAAGATGTAGAATCTATTACACAGTCCTGCTATCATGAAGGAAATTCCAATGAACACAACATAGTCTAATTTCTTTCTAATTCAGCCAGTGCGTCTTCTAGGGAACACAAAATCCATTTAAAAGTGCGCTGATATCAAAGGCCTTGTACAAATGTTCTCATCAAAGCAGTCAGACAAAGAGAAAAAGACTCGGGCATCCTGGCTGTGATAGTGCGTTTCATCAATACAGCAAAAGAGGAAAAGAGGACGCACACGCTCATACATGCATGTTCTTTATGTTAGCAAATTGCATATTTTCTTGGAAAAAGGAATATGAAGAGAGATAATGACTGTGAAGAATAAAGACACAATAAAAGGCCATTTCATTGTGATCGACAAGGAACCCATTTGAGATGATGCAGTGAGGAAACGAGAAAAGGGAGTGAATGCTATTTGATCTGATGCTGATTATCCAGCAATTTGAATTGGTGATATGAACTCAAGATAATCTTCGGGGGCTATTTGAAACAGGGGAGAGGGGGCGTAGTCCCCGATGAAAAATGTCTGGGTTTCGAAAAACACAGCAGGTACGTAGGTCACCCTGACTACCATCTCCGGTCCTGAAAGGCCTCGGCATTGTGAAGGACACCGGTTAGCGAGCAAAGCACTGGTCATTAGAGCCGGCCTTTCTAATCCAATCCTGGAAAACTCACCAGGCCAGCTCCAGCCTAGGTTGTCATTTAAAGTCCCGTTTGTGCGCGCCAGAGGAGCTCCGAGGGCTCAATTGTCCAAAATTGCTCCTCTGGAGACTTCTGACTTCTGAGCGTAGCTGATTTTGACTTCTTTTAGAGTTCCAAGGTCATTCAGCCGCAATGGCAACTCATTTTGGGAAAGTTGAGAAGCAGTCTTGACTAAAAAAAGAGGCCAGTTTAGACTGGTATGAATTTATGCTGGTTTGGTGCCAGTCCACTACCATAGACTTGCTGTTCACGGTCTTCCTGGTTGGCTTACGGCCAGTATGCTAACGGTATCTTGATACGATACCAATCAAGAAAGAACAATAACCTCAGGTGGTTAAATTCTACTTGTTCAGCTGATATAATGTAAATAAGGCTTCAGTGTCGTTGGATCTTATAGGTTCTGCCACCCTGGTGAGTGTTTATGGCTTTGTGGTTCTGTGGCACTAGTTAGCTTCCAAACTTCATCTATATCCTCGAGTGAAGAGCAGGTGATGGTTGAAGCATAGGTCTGATTATTTTTGCAAAGTAGATGGTGTTGAAACCAATCAAATGTGTCAGACAAAGACAGTGCTACATCCTCACCTTCCTATCCTGTCAGCAGTACAAAGATAATGCAAGATTATTCCTTTTAGTGCTGTTTTAACCACTGGGAAAATTGGCGAAGCACATTTTTGTGCTCAATTTAGTAGCTGAATTAAAAAAAAAGAAATCAGCTGTCACCCCCACATTACTTTACCCATCCATAAATTCAAGAGTCGAATTATCGCTTGATAGCGAGCATGTGGCTATTGAGGGACAGTGCTCTTTTTAATCGCCCGGCAGAACAAGCAGTCCATAAAGATGTCAAGACATTGTTAAATATTCATGGAGACAAATGAAGTAATGAATTAATGGACACATGAGTAATGGCCGGCTAATGTGATTAGAACAGACAAGTAATGCCCTTTGCCAGATCAATCTAACTCCAAGCATTAACCTGCAATACATCTTCCTCTCCCACATCACTGTGATTTAACACTGCGCCACATTGAGAAACCATTCCGCTTTTCCACAAAACACGCTATTACTTTGTTTTGTGAACTTTGTTAAAAGAGCTGTTATGAGATCTAAATTTAGATGAGGATAAATTTAGTAGTTTGAGGTTTTTTTTAAAATCTTTATTACGCAACACACTGTTCTAATTGTACAACTTTTTAAGGAGAGGTGGGCTATTACTTTTCTAATTGTTGTATGTAAAGTAAAACTGAAAAGAAAGAAAGAAAATACGGCATTATGACAGACAAACGCAACTTACATTTTAATTCATTCATTTATACATAAATAAATACATACATACACTCAAATTATTTTCATATATATATATATAAAAGGTTTTATTCTTATGGTCGTGTCATTTAGTATATAAGTATATATATATATATATATATATATATATATAAATATACACACACACATTACATACATATTATACACACACAGAAGATCAAGTTTCAACCGCTTAGCTTAAGGGAAAGCTGTCAGTCAGTTTTGACACATTATAGACTAATATAAGTTGAGAAATTATAGAAAATTATAGAAAATTCTATAACATATGATACAATATAATAACATATATGTTGCTTATTTAAATAATGTATTATTTAAAAGAATTAATGAATGAATGGAAATATATGCAAATTTGCAAAGTAAATTCAAATGCAAAAATATAAATATATTTTTTTAAATGCATACATTTATTTTAAAAAATCCAAAATGTATTAAATAAAAATCTAAAACTATACATTCACACACACACACACACACACACACACAAAACCATGCAAATTGACTAATATAACATAATATATATATATATATATATATTTATTAATTTTTTTTATAAATATATATATATATATATATATATCTAACATTTAAAGAACAAAATCTAAAAATTCGAATCTAAAATTATATACACACGCACATATATATATATATATATATATACATATATATACATAAAATATATATATATATAATATATAAAATATATTCCTCAAAATCCAAGAACCCTTTTTCCTTACACATGGGAGTATGTGTGAAGGACCTTTAGACACTCTGATCAATACGCTGCTCTCAAACGCACTCTAGAGGTTAGAGTAGGTATAACAGAAAGTCATTTTTTCCCCTTGAAATGCTATCCCATAACCCCACAAAGGGGTTGGACAACGATACCCCGGAGATACTTGTGTTTATGAGTCTGCGGTGCGCTCGGGGCGCTAAAGTAAGGTGAAAGTGATGTGATACATGATGAGTCTTAGAATTACATGGAGACTGCAGAGAACGAGATAAATACGAGCAGGATGAGCAACATAGTGTTTTATTAGCGAGTGTCTAAGACTTTGATATAGTGTGTCTGCGGTTGTCTCTCTGTTTAAACCCCCCGTTCCCCTGTAGCTTTATTAAGCTGGGCAGCTGAGCGCTGTCTGTTTCTCCACACCCCCACCTCACACACACACACACACACAGAGCAGCTGCACACACTATCTCAGTTTTGCCCCTCGCTTTGAAGTTCACTTTGTGTCCCACACTGATCAGGGCCACAGAAGAAATATCAACTCCAGTAATGACACAAGCAAACAGAGAGTTTATTTACATGGGTAAAGGGAAAGACACTTGTTTGAAGGCTTCAGAGAAAACAACATCCCTGCATTTGGACACAGCGGGGTGTCCGTCTGATTGACTGAGTGGACAAAGTTCTTGTAGTCCTCTTTTTGTTCGACGGCTTTTGAAATTCTCCCGGTCTGGGAATGGAACGCCTGTGGCAGAGGATGATAAATTAGAGGTACATACATTTCCCCAAAAAATGAGTCGGCGCACAGATCTCTATGACGAGATGCCATAAAGACGGACGGCTTGGATTCATTTCCCAAAAAATGAAGGGACAAAGAAAGTGTCACGCTCCAGAATCATATATTCATAGGCAAAAACGGCACGGTATTGATATGGTTTATCATGTCTGCGTTGGCAGCGTAATACACAGCTTTACTTCACTCTGTGAGCTAATTCTGGAGAAAATAACGTTTTCAGAAAAACACTTCCTCGTGTCGTAAACAATACAAACAGCTGTAATGTGTTATACTGTTGAAAATGCAATCATACTCAATATGCATTCATTTTGATCACATCAGCCCGATGATGGAACTAAATCATGAATATTGTGTCAGATTCAGTGCTGCTGCTTGAAATGTAAATAAAAATGTGACAATATTCAAATGACGCCACTTTAATGTACTTAAATCTAAATGACCAGATTTCTGGAATGCTATATAAAACGCTATATAAATGGCTCAAAACGTACCTCTGTATTTATCAATGTTTATTTACTTCATCTCATCATTTCCCCAAATCAAACGGCTTCAAAAACAGAATTTGTATGTGCTGTAAACAGCAATGCAAATTTTTTACTTATTTAATATTCTATTTGAAATACCAATATATAACTGAGCTATTTATTTTGTCCTGCTAATATATTGTTTATATCCCAAATGTATTTTTATTTTGACTCCTAAAAAAATCTGCACTTTTTGATGCACACCTCATTCTACAAACTTCTTTGCGACTACATGTCAACTAACTCTCATTAGAGTATTAGTAGACTGTTATGTTAGGGTTAGTAGAGTAAGTTGACACGTACTTGCAAAAGTTACATGTCTAAAGCCGACCATCGAAATGCTGTTTATTAACCTCCTCTGGTCCCAGAACCATAAAATGCTTGATGTCCTCTGTGCTATAAACACTGTTCAAATGGCTTTTTGTAAATGAGATTGGGGATGACACATGCTCCGAGAGCCCTCTTAACCTTTTGCTTATGTGAAGTTACTTATAGAATGTCCTGAAGGTAAGAGCACAGCAGTGAAGACGAGCATCACAGTGGACTGTACTGGAGTAATCTCTGTACTCCACACCTACCACTGACAGGAGCAAGACCTCAGGAAGACCCTGGACCTTTAGACAGCACAGAGAAAAACTCAAAGGAAAATAAGATGCTTTTTATCGCACACATGCATAGGCACAGAGTTTTATTCATTATTATTTAACCTGTTGGAAACTGGATCTTCATTTAACCTGCAGAACACACACAAATAATTTCACTGAATATCTGAATTGCTCTTTTTCGAGGACTATTAAGCTCTAAAGAACAAGGGTTAAAAAAAGCACCATGAGGGGCCAGTAAATGGTTTCATGTTTAATTATTTTGGAGTGAACTGTTCTTTCAGAAATCATACTTTAGTTTCTTGAGCAGCAAATCAGCATATCTGAATCATTTCTGAAGCGGAAAATTCAGCTTTGCCATCTTAGGAATAAATATTATTAGTATTATATTTTATCAAACACTTGCAACATCAAAGGTTTTTTTTTTTTTATACAGAACTTACATATATATGTATGTGTGCTGACAAACGATTAATCATGATTAATCACGTCCAAAATAAACACAATTCTTGTTTACAACATATGAGTGTGTACCATGCATATTTATTATGTACATATGAATACACACGCACGGTATACATCATTAAAATATGTACATGTATACAAATTTATATACTTATATTATTATATTTTATATAATGCATAAATGTTTAATATAAACATGGCATATTTCAAACATTTCAAACATATATATATATATATTCAGTGAGGTCAATAAGTATTTGATCACCCTGTGATTTTGGAAGTTCTCTTACTTAGAAATTATGGAGGGGTCTACAATTTTCAGCGTAGGTGCATTTCCACTGTGAGAGACAGAATCGAAAAAGAAAAATATGGAAATCACTTTGTATGATTTTTTAACAATTTATTTGGGAATTACTGTGTCAAATAAATATTTGATCATTTGAGTCAAAAATTTTAAATTTTTGGTACAGAAGCCTTTGTTAACAATTACAGAGGTCAAACGGTTCCTGTAGTTCTTCACCAGGTTTGCACACACTGTAGGAGGGAGTTTGTAGGAGTTTCAGCTCCCTCTAAAGATTTTCAATTGGATTTAGGTCTGGAGACTGGCTAGGCCACTCCAGAACCTTGATATGATTCTTACAGAGCCACTCTTTGGTTTTTCTGGCTGTGTGCTTTGGGTCATTGTCATGTTAGAAGACCCAGCCACGACCCATCTTTAATGCTCTGACTGAGGGAAGGAGGTTTTTGCCCAATATGTCACAACACATGGCCCCATTCATCCTCTCTTTAATACAGTGCAGTCGTCCTGTCCCCTGTGCAGAAAAACACCCCCAGAGCATGATGCTTCACTGTAGGTATGGTTTTATTGGGATGATACTCATCATTCTTCTTCCTCCAAACACAGTGAATGAAGTTAAGACCAAAAAGTTCTACTTTGGTCTCATGTGACCAAAAGTCTTAAGCCACTAGTAATTTCACCAACAAAAAATGGTTTTAAATGGGTTATTTCTATCTTTTGCGGTAGCGTGTCATATGGAAATATCAGTTTACATTTCCAAACATTATTTTTGTTGACCAACCACACCTTTCTGTTACTAATACGCATATGATCAAACATGTCTGGTCGCTGTTTAAACTGATAAGTGGTGACAACAAAAACGGCTGTAAATATTATTTTTGCAATGAGATCAGTAAAAGAAACCAAAAAAAAATAAAATAAAAAAAATAAAAATCACTTTTGTATTATGATTTATTTGCACTGACAAAGTCCAAGAGCACTGCCATACAAACAAGACATCATTTACATATTTTTTAAATACCCACTGCCTTAACACAATGCATGCATTTGTTGCTTTTATTGTCTTTAACTTAAACATTTAAAATCCTTCACAAATATTCCACAATTCAGAGAAGAACACAAGACACGTGACTGCTTATGTGATCTGCTCATGTTCCTGCAGCAGGAGGACAAAAGCTCTGTGAAACACCTCATCTTCAGCATTGAACTTAGAGCCCTTGCTCAAGAAATCCTCGGCCCAGGCCTAATGGCTTTTATCATAAATATCAAAGTTGGAAAGGTTATGCTTAGATGGATACTTCTTTTTGTACTTTTTAGAGTGTGTTTGACTGATACTGCGCTGGGGCTAATAGACGTCGCCTGATGGAAGAGGTTTTGGTGCGACTGCGTTAACAAGCAGGTTACATGTGGAGGTAATGCAGTGCACATGAAATATCAATGCTCATGTAAAGGTTACTTCAATATAACTTTCCACTAATGCAGCTTTGTCTATGTGAGCAAGCGGCGAAGGAAGATACTACACATGGAAATCATGCGAACACTTGCACTTCTTGGTGACTGTTTCACATCTGATCTACGATGTGTCATCAAAATCATTGATAATCCATTATTAAGCCTTCATCGACTTAGCATGATACCCATCAGCGTTGCAGTACGCCTGTCAAACCCATGTACATAATGACTTTATTACATAGCAATAATAAAGCAAGTCGTTCCCTCAGGGAAGCGCTCCAAATTCAATCAATACTTGACCCTATGTCAATTATTCACTGTGACCGATCTCACGCGATTCAGACTGCTGCGTTCACGTCCTGAGAACCGACATAGTTTTTTTTACAGGTTGAATTGCCAGCGAACAAAAACAATACCTTTCCCTGGACTCCGGCTCCCAGGTGCCCATTAGCGGAGACCTTTGGGGACGTAGTAAAGTCTCCCGGGCAGGTCTTTCTGCCACAACGAGTAAATGGGTCATTAGAGATGACACTAATGCATGATGCTGATTACCGGCCACACGCTTCCCTGCCCACCGATCCTGACCACACGACACCTGACCCCTCTGCCGCTCTGGCTGCATTAGGGGTAAATGATGAGGAAAAAGACGTGACCTTTCGGTGTGCGGCAGAGACGGACGACGTTGTGAGCGCGTTCGCCCTTCTGCACGATGAATGACTTGTTCTGAGAGTTTGTCTTGAGTTGCAACTTCAGAGGATATTTTTGCAGTGGAATAATGCTATCTATTAGCTTAAATTTGCAATCTGAGTTACTTATGTAACTCGACACATTTCAGAGTGTGTATATTTAAAAATATAGACCAGGTCTCCATGTAAAGTGGGCGAACACTGCTAAGAGAAAGTCAGCTAGCAGTGCTCTGTTGGCATTTTTGAGCAGAGTTACAAAAACAATGCCTGCCATTGAAATCGCAGTGTATGCATTATTACATCTTTTGAATGAGAACTACTGTACTTTGCAATCGTTTAAAACATATGTGCTGTATGTGACCCAGGACCACAAAGCCTGCCATAAGTAGCAAGGGTATATTGGTAAAAATAGCCAAATATACACTGCATGGTGTCCAAATTATAAAATGTTATTTTTGGCCAAAAATCACTGGGTTTTTTAGGAAAAGATTATGTTCCATTAAGATATTTTGTAAATTTCCTACCATGACTTGATTTTTGATTAGTAATTTTTGCCTACCATGTCCAGCAGGAAACTTTGTGATTTTGAATGTGTTCATGTGTTTTGAATGTGTTCAACCTGTTCATAAACAGGTTTCTTGAACATTGTCTGTCATTGGTTGGTCAAATAGACATTCCCCAACTCATGCCATTAGTTGAGTCACTTTTTTTTTTATTAGTGATTCGTTAATTTTGTAGTTAAATGAGATTAAGTTGAATGAATGAACTCAAAAAGTCTCAACTAATAGAATAAGTTAAAGTAGAGGAGCTAAAATTATAGCTAACTCTTTAGAATAGGAAACTACTGACTTTTCCCTCAATAAACTCCTAACTTGCTGCTTATTAATAGTTAGTAAGATCTAAGTTCTTAAGTAGAAGCATAAAATCACGTAGAATAAGGCATTGATGTGTGCTTAATTACTACTATATAATAAATGTCTAATATTCTAGTTATATGCTAATAAGCAACCAGTTGAGACCCTAAATTAAAGTGTTACCAAATTATTACAACTAAAACCTAAAAAGCTAAAACCTAAATCTATAAAATCTATAAAAAGCTATAAATATCAATACCAAATAAACGAAAGAAAGTTGGTAACACTTTAGAATAGGTTACAGTTATTAACTAAAAGACTTTCCACTTAATAAATTATTAATTTGCTGCTTTTAATAGTAAGTTGTTAAGTTTAGGTATGGACAGCATTAGGGACATATAATGAGGTCATGTAGAATAAGGCATTGATATGTGCTTCATTAGCACTAATAAATAGCCTTTATTCTAGTAATATGCACGCTATTAAGCAACTAATACGTGTAACCGTAAAATATAGTGTTAGCAAAAGCTCATAACATAACTGCTATAACAAACTAAACTTAAAATAAAATGTAAAACAGCTCATTTAAAATTTTTGTTTAATAATATAAATAATACTATAATTGAACTGCACTAGTTTTTGACAGAATAAATGGTGTATTGGCTTACTTAGTGTATAGATGAGATAATGATTGTGATGCTTATTAATAAGGAATGTATTTTAAATCAATATTCCAAGATAATTAAAAAATAAATAAATACAGAAATCTGTATATTCTGGACTACAGGAGGAACTTGCAGTGAAACTGAATGGGGCCAGTCTGTAAACGTTAAAACTCTTGGAAACAAAACGAACAATAACATGATTTTATTGTGCAAAAATAGCTTACTACATTTTGTCTTTGTAAAATGTTATAACTTTATGCCCAAACACCAAAATGACCATACATTAATAATAACAAAATATTAGCTCATATATTATCATTTATTAAGCAATTTGTATTATTTGAACAGAATAATAAAACAAATGCAAACATTTGTCCTTTCAAATACTTCAACACTCAAAAAATATTTAAATTTGTTTATTTTATATATTCCCAATATAACCACCATTACTGTTTATTTAATTGTTTTCTGAATAAACATAAATGATTTCTTGTGCATAACTTATATTGAACTTGAAAAGAGACATGCATCACCTTTAGTGTGAAAGTATAATATTTCTCTCTCTGAGTGTTTTTTTGAGCGAGTGTGTGAAGAGGGCTTCTGTTGATGCTTGTCACACCTACTGTGCTTTGAGCTCATGACCTGGCTGTGAGTGAATGTGCAAATGTGTGTTTGTGTGAATGAGTGTGTATTTGTCTGTCAGGAGAATGCAGTCAGACAGGTGATGTGGGTGAGTATTCCATTAAGCTGATCCAGAATACCTTCCCAGCATGCCTCTGCCTGTGTTCCAGGATCAGGCCTGTCAAAGCCAGGGGCCAGAGTGATGGAGCGCTCCCACTATGGTGCATGCCGCCCTGGTTTTCACCCGTGCTCGACCGCTGAAGCACCACCACTGGAGGCCAGCGGACCTCACAATGTAGTCCAGATGTAGAAGTGTGTATGGTAGGATCATGGGAGCACGCCAGCTTCTACCTCTGGGTCAGGGGAGTGGTTGAAAGCAGATTATGATATTATTTCCCCTCTGTCCTTGACTGACGGTCTCTGGAGATTACACTGTTTCCATTACAGCTACAGCACTTACGCCAATTTTTCAAGTGTGTCAGGCAGTAACATGTTGTGGCCAAAACTTCCCCAGTGGAGGCCTGGACTGACCACTCAACACAAAGAAACATCTCCGAACAAGACTTCAAATGGTTACTTTATTTTGATAGTCTGCTTTAGATATTGTACTAACTGTAAGTTACTAAATGTCAACTAACTTTCATTAGGTTATTAGTAGTTTAGTGTTTAGTGTTTGTGTGAATCAAACGGAGTGCCTTCTATACAGGTCCTAAAATCATCTAAATCACTAAAATCATCAATATTAAAACAATAAAAGACTTGAACTACTTCAGTTGTGTGTAATGAATCTAAAATATATGAAAGTCTAATGTTTATCAGTACATTACAGAAAATAATGAACTTTATCACAATATGCTAATTTGTTGAGAAGGACCTTTATATGTTACCATTTAAAAGCTACTTGTGATGAGCTTTGGTTCATCATGTGACTCATCATTACCTGCATTTGGTTCTTATCAGTGTATTTCAAAGTATAAAATAGATGGGTTCGTAAATTAACATTTTATTAGCTATTACGGTTTATTATTCAAAATTACAGTATTTAACTGTAAATTTAACATAAAACAAAAAATATTGTTACCATATTTTTCACGGGTTTTATTCTGGCAATCACAGCTGCCATTTTTTTACTCTAAATTTTATTGTTGTTTTTCTTTTCAATGGACTTTAATGTTAGCTGAATAAAGGCAGTAAACATCATGTCCACATCATGCCTAAACCCCTCACAGGTATTGCTATTATTTTAAAATGGCAATCCAAAATAGTGGCTATAACTATTCAGGCTAATCATGTTTAGTTCAAGAAGAAACAAAGTGATGTAGATGAGAAAAAAAAATTCTGTTCATAAGTGATGATCTGCAGAAAGCCTATCAAGCCATAATTAGTGTCTTTAACTTTTTAACAAATACATAAAATAAATAAATGTTCTCATTTCAAAGACACTTTTTGTTCAGTTTGTGACTCGCTCAATTTGACATGTACTTCCAAAGTTACTTGCAGTCAGTAAAAAGTCTGTTGGACCTGTTAGACCATTAAATTATGGTGTTGAAATATTTTATAAGGGGTGTGAACCCTTAGAGGGGTACTCCACCCCAAAAGGAAACTTAACCTCATAAACACAATTAAAGATATTTTGGATGAAAATTAGTAACTGTGCCACATAATGAACACTGCATTCAAAAACAATTCTCGCTTCATAGTCGTATAATAATAAAATACTTTAAAGGAAATTCAAATACCAACTTTTTTCCGGTCGACTCTGCGTCTTTCCGCATCACTGTAGCATCATTTTAGAGAATAGCCTTTTATGGCCACGTACACACATTTCGGAAGTGACAACCGCATTTAAATGCAGGAGTGAATCCACCAAAATGATAATTTCATGCATGTGCAGAACAAGACTGTGAACATCTGTGATGATTGACACAGAGGAAACCATAGCACTGTATTTCTGCTATACACTGCACAACATTTCTGTGAATGCGGTTGTCACTACCTGCATTTTAATTGGGTAGTAGAATGCGGTTGTCACTCTTGTAAATGACTGAACTGTGTGTGTACAGAACAGGATTAAGCACTAAAAGGTGAACTGACTACTGAATTAAAATGCAGTCTGTAGGTGGCCTGTGTGTATTTCTACATGCATTTACGATTTGATTTGAACAAAAACAGTGCATCCTTTGCAGCTGACACAGAAGAGCGCTCTCAGTTTTTCAACAGTAAATATTTTCCAAAATGCGGTGAGACACGGAGACGACAAAAAGTTATTTTTATTTTCTTTCTGTGCAACAAGTATTCTTGTCGCTTCATAACGTTACAGTTGAACCGCTGACACCAAATGGACTATTTTTAATGAAGTCTTTCATAATTTTCTAGACATTGATAGTGTTCATTGTTCATTACTTGCCATTGGGACAGTCAAAAGCTTTCTGGTTTCCATCCAAAATATATAACATTGTGTTCGAAGATGAACAAGACTATATGGGACTGGAACAATATGGGTAATGGCTGAATTTTCATTTTGGGGTGGAGCAACTGTTTAAGATGATATGTTGCAAATAATTATAATTAATATAATTAATGTCTAAAATGGACAATCAAAATAAAGTGTTGCCCTTCAAATTTGACCAAAAGTAGGGCGTTTTTATGTGTCATGCTCTTGCAAATCACTACAGCGCCAAATGTTGACTCTGAAATCGTTTTATTGAAATGCAAAGTGTATTTATCTTTTCTGAGTTTAAAAGCTCCCAAGTTTATTTTGTGCAATTATTGTGATATTAGTGCGAGCATTTCCCTACTAAATGAGGTGGAGCAGTTTTGTTTATGCTAAGGGAGAAATATTAATCTTTAATACTTCGCGTGGGATGGGGTTGGCAGATTGACCCAGTAAGAGTTGTGTTCGGGTGGGGGTGGGGGGTCTCCATGAGAGATAGAGCTGTGCTTTCTGACAGATGTAATAGTCGAAGTGATTTAGCCGCTAAGAAGACAACATACTCATTAGAGAGCCATCCCTCGAGACCGATTAGAGCAAGAGAGACACAATTGCAACTTGGGTAATTGATACCAACTTGAGCTATGACACTTATTTAATGATTTTCCAGACAGTCGTGAAAAAAAGAAACAGGTATCAAATGAATGGCGCAGTGAGATGTTTTTCCTCGCAGATGTTTGGAAATGAATTTTATAGAATTAATACTATCAAAGAGATTGTCTTATCAGAGGGGTGTACCCTGGGAGAATATTGCATCTTAAAAATCATATTAGCCCCATTGTTAGCCTCATATTTGCATATTGCTGATTAAATGAGGAGGAAATAGACAAGCTGTCATCTTCGGGTTATTTTATGATGTGGTAGATGTGAGTTTATCATGCATGGTCATGAGACTGAAGCAGACTCTGAAACAATTACGTCTTGATTCGCCGCAATCATTGCGTGTAATTGCTGACATAGTCTACAATAAAGTTGAAACGCGGATGTTATAAAACAGGAGGGAAGCACTTTTACTCTTATTGAACTATCAATATTTAGATGAACTCTCATATTGCTTTGCTCTGTTAAAACATTTATGATTGATTTTGATTTATGCTGCCTCCAAGAATATTACCTTATTTTAGTGGCATCAGTTGCTACATGATAAAATTTATAATACCGTTTACAAACCAGTAACTACTGACATAATGGCAATATGTTATTTCCAAATTAATCAGCAACATTTCTGCTTTATTACGCAAATAATATACTTATCATTAAAGAAAACACCAGAGCGCAAACCGAATGTATTATTTTTAAACAATCAGATGGATATTATTTACAATTAGTTACAATTACTTGAACTTTTATAGTGCTTTTTTGACTAACTTAAAAAACATAAGTATATTGCTATTTGTAATTTAATAATTACTTTTATAGCCTTTGAAATATGGTTAAAATGTACTGTTGATTATACTGCCAAGCATTTATGGTAATATGTTTTAATGCTATTTATGTTATGTAAGTATTTGTAATTACAGATTTGTAATAACACAAATGTTAGAAATATTAACTCAATGTTTAGTTTAGTTTTTTGTTTCAGACAACATACCATAGTTAAAAGTATCATTGAGTAATTATTTTAGTATGTTAATCAAAATATGTATATCTCTATAAAACAAAAGCATAATGCTTGAAAATGTACTTCACATAAACATTTAATTTGACGTTATTACAATGAACCAATCATGAAAGTTTCTGTAAGTGGCCTTTTATTTCATTAATTCATTAATATTATTATGTGAATGTACGGTTTTTATACATTTACAGATTTTAAGTGCATTTAATAATATTAAGTACACTTCAGTTTTTAATCTTTGGGATGAAATGAACGGCACTTCAACTATGTGCAGTTGGACTAAGGGTTCTATAAACAATACAAAGTAAAAAAAAAAGGCTGAACTGCTGTCATAGTATTGATAAACGTAGTCAAAACTGTGCTACTCTACTAAACACTGCAGGACAGATTAGCAGAACACTATGACTGTTCTTGTAAATAGGCTAATCTTTGGCTACTTTACGTCCTACCATGAACCGTTATGGTCCAGTCGAGCTTCCTTCCTGTGCCAAAAGTGAGCTCATCCTGCAGTATGTTCTTCTCAATGTAAATAAATATATTAATGCTAGAATTTTCTAAAATAAAAGCCACCCATATTACCATGTGTTCCCTTGGCAGGGTAAGTGTTGGTGCTTTGGGATTTGGGTTTGGTACAGTTCTCTCCGCAGCGGGAGACTGTGGCAATCCGGCTGGGTGGGTAATGATATCAGATGCCTCTCTTCACAACAACAGGTGCCTTGGCATGGCCACTCTCCACCTCCACGCTGGGGTAATGACATCAGCAGTGAGCGCTGTTTAATTATAGTCCTCTAGAGCTCAACCCCTATAACACCCCGACATCACAAGTACAGCTATATGAACTATGGGTTTAGCATGCTAAAACGTTAGCATGTCCAGATCCTGCATGTTTAGTTTTAAATCAATCTTTCTTAAGCTACACATACAAACACTGGTAACTACATTAGAATATTTAAGCTACAGCTAAAATATACTTTCAAATGCGCTGTGATAATCACCCTAATTACTACATGACAGTCTGACTCAAATTCAGAATTACAGTTTGTATTTCTATAGCAACACTACAGTGAAAATTGTCAGTTTTATAGTTCTAAACTAAATAAACAATACATTTATGGTTTATATAGCAGGACATTGAATATGTGCTATAGCTATATTAAAAGATTACTCTGCTTCAGAATGAAACTGCTGTCATTAATCACTTAACCTCATGTCGTTCATTTTCATTTCTCCCCGATGAAAGCCTTGTTCTTCTTCAGAACACAATTTAAGATATTTTGGATAAAAACCAGAGGGCTTATGACTGTCCCAATGACTACCAAGTAACGAACACTGTCAAGGTCCAGTATGAAAGACATCTTCTGAACACTCCATCTGCCATCAGTGCTTCAACTCTAACACTATGAAGCAACGGGAATACTTTAATAATGACTTTATTTAACAATTCGGCACTGTAGCACCATTTTGGAGACTTTATAGGAATAAAGTTAAATATTACAAAATACTGCTGAGATATTGCTTAACTATGCCGGGATAGTCCGGTGGCAATTTTTGGGTTTCATTGATTTTACAAGGAGTAATTACAAGAACTAAATGGTCATGGATGCATTTTGCAAATCTAGTTGTAGTAACAGATATATTTAGCTACACTTTAAGTTACTAGACGACACTTCAACCATTTCAATTAATACAAGGTTCGACTTTAACTGTTACTCCTCAATGTAGTTTATTTCCAGAATATTCTAATAACATTTTCTTTTTAATCACATTTTTAAGTTACTGAAAAGTGAAAGCATTTTAGCTACACTATAGTTACCGCTAGAGCTGTTCATTTAGTCAATTTGTGTGACTAAAACATTTATGAGCGAGCATCTGTGGCACAACGTAATATTGGTGAATACAAAACGCATGAAAAGAGATAAGAAACTGAATATGAATTTAATCGAGTGGAAGAAAATCTGTGAATGTTAAAAGCATATGCTAAAATATCAATATAACGCTGCTATGCTACCATGTCTAGAAAAGGTTAAATGTGAGATTAGCTGTTTTTAAATGTGAAAAATAAAAAAAAAAAATAAAAAAACTGAAATAAATCACTCGATTCAGACAGATAAATAATAAATATTTTCCTACTCAATGGCTACACATTAATGCCTCCTGAATTTGTATTTATGATATTTATAACAGCATGTGATGCAGCATTTCTTAATATTGAGTTATTATTATTGTTAAGATTGTTGACATGCTACATTGCAAAAATATGCCATACGGATTTTGCCTCAAATTCCTGCTTATTAATACTTAGTAGTTGTTAATTTTAGGTATTGAGTAGAATTAGGCAACAAAACAAAGTACAAATAAACAGCCAATGTGTTAATCATAAGCATACTAATAAGCAACTAATTGAGAATTAGTCCCTGTACTAAAGTGTTACCAAATAAAGGATGACCACTTTTTGCATGGTGTTTTGAATTCCAATATTCTCGAAAAATACCAAAAATATGCTTAATACCTTCGACTCTAAAGAAATTGTAATTTCCTTTACAGACCAAACATGGCCTCCTTTAGTGTTGGCTAATAAATCTACAGTCGGTACCCTCTTTCCTCCCCATCTCCATTTTGTTTCAGCATTTTCTCCCTGATATTAGCTGGAGAAGCGGGAGGTTGTTGTCCGGATGCGCAGGGGGTCGTGTGACTGTGTCTTTCTGTACACTGATGGCTGCTAATCCCTTCAAACAGGCCGGCATGGGCCAGACATGGCTGAGGGCTACAACGGAGCCGTAATTACACACGACCTTCCATTATTGCAGCGATGCAAGCAATTACAGTAGCTGTGCCTTTTTACATGCAAAGCAGCCCAAATGAGGGACACAATGACAGCGGATGAGACAGGCTAACGGCAAGGCTGGACTGCCGCCATGCCTATATACAGCTTCAAGATGTGTAGCGAATACATAGCACCCTGAAGAAGAAAGAGAGTAGAAACAATTTTCACACAGAAAATGCTAGCAAATTTCACAAACAATTAGTAAAAAAAAAGTAACAAAATAAAGTAACCATCAGAACTGATATATATA
>JAUMHI010000070.1:3073556-3091056 GCA_032359435.1 Enteromius unitaeniatus
ATATAAATCTCAAAAAAAAAAAACAAAACACACTATATATATATATATATATATATATATATATATATATAATCATAGCCTTATTAAAGCAATAAGACCACATTATTCCTTACCTGTGATAAAATCACATTAACGAACAGCCTCAATTAAGTCATTAACCTCTTTTTGATTTATTATATCCTGAAAGACCAAAGCTAATTTCCTCACTCATAAAACCATGAGTTTACATAAAGAGGCATCACTGAGAAGCGAAATGACTTGATCTAGTAAATTTGCTGCAGCGAGGAGGGAAGTGCATGTGTCTGTGTGTGTTTATGTGAATGTGCATGCGTGCGTGTGTGTGTGTGTGTGTGTGTGTGTGTGTATGTCTGTGTACGTGTGTATTTAGGCGCAGCATTTGGATGACCATATGGAACTCTTCGTGGCGCCAGGAGACCATGCGGCTTGGAAACCTGATCACCATCTCCCTGGTGACAGCTGGAGTCTTTACACTATCAGAACATTTGTAGACTTCTAATTTGTCATAACCACCTCCTGTGGCAAAGAAATATGCTGCAGAATTAGGTAAGAGAGGCTGAAATTTAGAGCAGAAAGCAGGGTACAGCGAAAGAAAGAAAAGTTTGACAGACATAAGTGCGTGGTTGCATGGAAAGGGAATATAAATATGACAGAAGAAAGATATATTATCAATTGGCTCATTCGGCTGCTCTGCTTCAGTCCATGTCTAGGGTTTTGCTTGGATCAGGTTTTTTGGCATATCCAACTCAAATCGATTTCATTGAGTTGAGTTCAATGGAAACGAGACTTGATTTTTTGGTCAGACTTCAGTTACTTTTTCCTGTTTGAAACATGGGCCATATAACGTGTGCATAGTCTCAAATAGTGAACCGTGTGAACAAATGTGTGAACGAGTCAGCATTTTTTGCACCCAGTATGCACATTTACCACTAGTATTACTTGTATTTACATCATCTCATGAAAATAAAGTAGTTTAGCATACTTAATAATAATAATAATTATTATAATTATACACGCATGCATATAACTAAATAATATATTTTTTAAAGAATGTGTGAACTGTTTTCAGACATTTATTTGCATGTTAATTGCACGAGAATTTATTATTGTTAGATTTTTTGTATTAAATGGAATTAGCTGAACTTTATACAGCTTTTTTACTTTAAGTAGACTTAAAATACATCTTGACATGTACTTTAATAATTACTTCCATTGTGTTTTAAATATGGTCACAGTGTATTGTTGAATATACTGACAAGCTTTTAGGGTAATCAAGTAGGCCTATGTGAGTCAACACATCAAAATAAGTGCATTTCTTCAAAGCATTAATAAAATACAAAATGCACAACAAAAATTATTACAATTGAATGACTTGAAATCTATTTTATTTTTCTTAAGGGGTTGGCATTATGCTAATATTTAGACCATTACTTCTGATATTAAATGAAGAAGTTAACCTGATTTCCTTGTTTTCAAGTAAATATCAGTGAGAACATTCAGTTCTAAAGATCTTAATTGAAACGCATTTATGTGTAGTCTGAACAAAGGCAAAATAACAAGCACTAAAGGATCAAATCAATTATTTAGCTATTGATAGAAACATAACAAGAAACGAAAAAACCTCACTTGCCCAGAGTCTGAAATCTAAAGCATGTCAGCGTATGCCAGAGAAAGGGCCGAGGCGTGTAGTGTCCCTCAGAGAAAAGCTGTTTCTCCAGGGAAGACATGCTCACCTTTCTGCCAGCTGGAATATTTAGCCAGAAAGCAGGTCTTGGCCTGGTCCTAATTTTACCCCATGCTTCCAAACATAACCATCCCCCCACCCTCTCGTCCCAAACAATCACATGCACAAACTGTAAGCACACACACACACACACACAATTCCAGGCATACGTCAATCACATGTAAGCGTTCTCCCAGTGCTCCCAAGACTGTTTTGAGATGACATGTCTGTGAGTAAATATCTGATTAATATTTCATGTGGCTGTTTTTTTCTCCCTGGCTTTTTCCTGAGCGGAACATCATGTTTTTGCCTTTCCATTTGTCTGAATAGAGCGTGTAGCTCTTATGCTCATCAGCCGAAACACGTTTCCTTACTTCACGTCGCAAACTCCTGAAAGCTTGGGGACACAATGTTTTTGACGTTGTTTTAAAGCTAATGTCAGAGAGGAAACTAAAGCTAGGTTTAGTAATGGAATACTAGATAATTTATGAAAAGTTATGGAGTACATTATAATATCATACAATTTTATATTAATATATAAAACTAAGCATTGTGCATGTATATGGGGTTATTTCTGCTTACCCTTTATTTTGACAGTGGAATTATAAATTCAAGTACTGAATAATTAATACATGTGCTTACTACAGTATATGGTTAAGGCTTGCCTTAGGGTTACTTGCATGTAAATATACATCATTTATTGTTATCGTAATAATAAGCACATGGATTGTATAACAAAACCGATAAAGTGTTACTTTTAAATACTTTAAATATAAATAATATTTAAACTCTTGGCATTCTGAGTATGGTTCACCCAAAAACATTTACTCACCCTCAGGCAATACAAAGATGAGTTTGCTTCTTGTTTGCAGAACCGATTTTGAGAGCTTTATGCACAGCATATCACTTGCTCACCAGTGGATCATTTGCAGTGAATGGGTGCCGTCAGAATGAGAGTAATACAGTAATTCACAAGTAATCAACACCACTCTAGTGACATCAATTAATGTTAGATGGCCCGAGGGTGATTTTTTTATGGGGACTATTCCTTCAGCACTGCATTGCTTAGTTGAAAAAGCGATATTCTTCACAATCTCAATCTGCATACTACTATATGCATAATATACTTTATAAATAATAAGAGTAACTTTAATGCTATTCTAAGTAACTGATATCTGTCATGTTTCACACTTTTTTTCTTCTACAGGACATTTTATCAGTTCTAAAAATAGACAAATGCAAAAGTTAAAGACTCTAAATTGCTTTAAATGCTAGATAATGGTAGAAAAAAAATATATAGATGGCTGTTTTCAAGCACTTCACATAATCAACACCTACAACTTTAATAGCAAGGACTCTGAAACATTTGCTTTAATGGACTTTGGTTCCAAATGCTTCTGCTGAGGACGTTTTCTCTCTCGTTCCTTGTTCAGAGGGGAAATGGCTAAATTGCACTAGTAATGCTCTTTAATTCTGATGGCCTGAGCTCAGCGGGCAGTCCTTGTATTCTCAGGTAGACTCTTTCCTGGTATTGGCTGTATTAAGTGCTGGCGAGCTATCAGTGACGTCTGACTTACTGTGCCATTACCTCAAAGGAGGTGTGCTTTTGTGCTTTCACAAATTTTCTATTTAATTTGTTCATATGTGCATCTCTATTTATTATGGAAAAATGTGGATAAACTGAAAGAAGGGGGCACAAATAGTGGTCCAAAGAGTTCCGGATTCAGGCTGCAAAGTGACATGCGAGAACAATGCAGGCAGCGGAAGTACCTTATGAGACATTGAAAAGGGTCCTAATAACCACGGCATCTAGCCAAAGTGCTATGCAGAGAGAGAGATAAAGAAAGACTCTCAGTTCATAGCCGGTTCTCCACAGAGATAACTGGCTTATCTGTGCTATTTTCTCCACAAGCCATTTTTCTGAACCTCAGACTCCCACAAGGCTTCAAAGCTAAAATAAGGAAAGTTAGGTAGTAATGTTTTCTTCAACAGGGATAAACGCAGTAAAACTACACCTAAACGTCTTTTCATTAAAGACTCTTCAAGCATGCATG
Organism: Enteromius unitaeniatus; assembly: GCA_032359435.1. NCBI lineage: Eukaryota > Metazoa > Chordata > Actinopteri > Cypriniformes > Cyprinidae > Enteromius > Enteromius unitaeniatus. The sequence continues at coordinate 3,077,352 of JAUMHI010000070.1, forward strand.
GTGAGAATTTGTTCTTTTTTACATCGATTTCTCTTTTCTGCTGATTTCCGGAGAGCTATTATTTCTGTGTGTGGGTATTTGTATGTAAAGTATACATGTATGACAGATACCGAAGCATCATTATAACGTCAAAATAATAATCCTACGACAACTAAATAGATCTGAAATCACCAGAATCTCTCCGAAGGCTTCACAGGTGACCAGGTTTAATATCTCGGATCCATCAATACTTAAATTTAACAGCAAGTTTGTCCCAGAAATGCATTTCTAATGGTAAAAACGCCTTAATTAAAACCCTTTCTACAGATTCATTGATTGTCAATCAACATTACTTGTTTAATTATTCAGATTTATTGGAAATACAATCCTCTAAATTCCACAAGGTCAATATAGCTGAACCTAAAAGGATTCATAACAAAGTACACGTGTATATTATCAGCACTTGTTTACATATTCAGTGCTAGAACCAGTGTATGAACGCTGTTGAGATCGCATTGATGTTTCACAGAGGATCGTGACTTTGTGTTTCTGTCATCTTGGTTTAATCTCTCAGACTTCAGGGAATGACTGACGCCGATGCTCTGTTGCTGGGTAGAGTGCAGTGTCATAGTCTCTTAAAGAAAACGGGGAGGAAAAAAAAAACAAAAAACTAATGCTTCACTTTAGCAGTGCCACACAAAAGCCAGAAGGAAAAAGTATGAAAGACAGACTCTGAAAGGAAAACATTCGGTGCTAAGGGAAAAGCCGGGCCGACTGTACCAGTAATATGAAGTAGTGTAAGAGGAGAGAAAGACTGCTATGGATTTTAATCCATTCGTCAATAAAGGTCACTACTCCAAAGGGTTTTATTTCTCTGCCACACATCAAAGTGTAAATCCGCTGATTGCCGCTGCTGAATAGGGAGACAACAAGGCCGGGTTTGTGGGTCGTTTCTATGGCGCAGTGTGTGAGGAGAGAGCCCATAATGTGCAGGTTTTCTATCAGGGGCCCCCAGATCAATGGGCAGCCTGACCTTTGCATTGTGTTCCCGGCTTTGCCCGTGATGTCATGCCATCTATCCGCTGCTCTTCTTAAAGGGCCAAGAGAAAGGAAGGCACGGTCCCACACTGTCATCCCACCACGAGATTGAAAAGACGGCCGCGAGTCATTATCTGCGAATATAACCACCTGAAATCACAGAAACGCAGATTAAACGCGCCGGATCATCGAAAAGATGAGCCTGGGCTGTGTTCGAAAGCACGACGTCGAAATATTCCACCCTAATGATGTGACAAGCATTGAGATATTAAGATGCAAAGCGTGTGTTTGAAAGCACCTCGGCGCAAGTCGTTAATCAAATAAGGCCAATGGCCTTTTTAAAATGTTTGTCAGGGATTGATCTGCCTTTTGAGTTAATATACGCCAGAGCAGAACTTAAGAGGATAAAAGGGGTGAGCTTCTCATTGTTCCTCACTGAAAGCTCTTCTTTGTAGTAAAGAGGGCCGATGGCAGCTGGTAGGGTCCTCTCCGCTCATTGAACATCGAGAACTTTCTCAGAGTGGCCAAGTGCATTGGAATGGAAATCTAAAGAGGTAGGCGTGAACCATTTGTTTAGCCATGTTTGTGTTTGCTGTCAACATGCCTGTCTGTTTTGTGAGGCTGCCGCTTTTGGCTTCACAAAACCAATGCGTGTGTGTCCACCCTTTTCAGTTGCGGACATAATCGAGGGGGATGTGGGCAGCGGTGTTGTGTGGAGGAAAACCTCGGCCGAGCCGCCCGCGACAGATGTTGTAATTGCCAGCTGATGGATGGGCCTGGAGGAGGTCATTATGGGCGGCGATCCCGGACGAAGCGAGTTATCAGACCACTCAGAAAAGGAGGGAAGGGCCTGCAACACGGCTGGACAACCAGACCCCAGACGTCTCTAGAAGATGAACGATTCGTAATGGGTTCGGGATGCCGGTCACGGGACAGAAAAGGGTGCGGGATATGGTCAACCCTCGAATTAGACACACCCTCCTCCTATTGTGTGCAGAAAACACACTACTTATGCAGTCTTTTATGTAGACGACAGTTATCACGCTCGAGACTGCGGTGACTGAAAGAGTCAGTTAGTTATCCATGAAACTTAAAGAGGTGCTTTAGACACTTAAGTCCCACTTAAAACTGTCCGAATGTCATTTCATTAGATGCCAAACCGAGTAGTATCTGCTTTGAGAACTTTACTGTTCAGAGCCATTTTTGCATTGACTTGGTTTTGTGATTTTTAATGGATGCATGAAGTCAGTTCTCCTCTGGTTCACACATGCATCCTAGCAGAGGAAACACATGTGTTAATTCACTACATTAAATTAGGAACACAATACGCTAATGTTAACATCTGCAAAGTCAGGTACATTTTTTGCTCATTTAAGACCTAATAAACAATTTTTATGAAATATTTGCTTAAAAAAGTGTGCTTGCGCCATCTCAATCTGAATTAACAGCACTGGCAACTATTTGCAATTTTATTACCACAAAAATTATTTCGATTTGTTTTGTTTTTTTCTTAAAGCACAAAACTGAGTTACATCTAGAATGCATCTGGGTTAAATCTAGGATGTATGTATTTCCCATAATTTTTTTATTATTTGAGTTGTTCTGGTCATTTTAGAGCGGAAGAGATTATTATATAATGCCAAAAAAAAATACATTGCACAGAAGAAATTTGGTGTAGGGAGGAAAAAAAAAGAAAAAACCTCTTCTGAGAATAACAATAAAATAATAATAATAATAATAAGGTAAGAGTGAAGCTTCTAATTTTTGCTTTTAAATCCTAAAAAAGGGGCCCCATTCACTTTGTTTCTCGATTTTTGTTGCTGCTGGAAAATCCAAAAAAATAAGAAATTTGAAAATGCCATTAATACAAACTTATTGTCAAAGCTTAAATTTTAAACCCAGAATATTCCTTGACCAAATATTTGTTGGTCTTGTGCATGTTTTAAATGCATATGCAAATACTAGGTATAAATACAAATACATATTTAGGTAGAAAAGGATGCAAGCTGACACAAGAATGAATGAATGAATGGAAAATACAGTGTAACAATCCTCTTTCTATTGTTCCATAACAAGATGCGTTTGGAATTTGCGTGTGTCCGAAATGAACATTGCTCCTAATTAACAAAAAGTGCACTAAAGCCAAAGCGTCTGTTGTGCTCTTAACTCTACTCTTCATCTTAAAAGAGCGAGAGAGAGAGAGAGAGAGAGAGAGAGAGAGACGGGGAGGTCTATTCTCTGGGGGCACATTCAGGGTCATTTGAGTTTGTGTCACAGTTACACAGGGTGTCACTCCACACCAAAGTGAATTGTCAGTTTGTTTATACAAGCGGTGGGATTGCGTAAGATGTTTGCTCCCCCTGAACGCTCCCCAGAGGTCAATTAGGACAGATGAGCTTTTCTCCACACAAAGGAAACTGGTGGCCTTACAGCAGTTAGGGGAGGCACATAATTAACAGTTATAAAGTACTTTGGTTTGTTAATTGAATTAGTTAATCCTTTTTTCAGTGATCTTCAGCTGAAAGGGGGGCATTATGGGAGCTCTCTTGTACTGTCACACACGTGGTGGCTCGTCTTCGCCGTAAAGCTCTCCAATGAAAACAGAGGTTTCTAGAATTCCATTCAGAGAAAAAGAAAGAACTGAGGGAAGAGAAATCTCACAATTCTAATTAAAAAGGAATTGCTATTGCACAAACGTTGATCTTTCAAGCTCAGCAGACATAATGGAGTTCAAATATTTTTCTAACATTTCACAGGAAATATAACATTAGATACAATGCAAATGACAGCAGGAAGAGTGTAGAGCAATAAGGAGATACTGTAGCTCAGATTATTTGGTGCTTTTAGATCTTAGAAATAAAAACAGACACAAATCAGACTTATTGTTCATATACACTATAGTGTAAGAAGGAATTATAATGATAATAATGTAATGTAATATGATTTCAAGAGATAATAATCATAAAAGTGGGTGTTCTACCATATGTCAGGGGTCAGCTGGTTGGAGGGGACTTAAAAAGAGCATGGTGACATCAGTTGAAGTTGTTTTAGAGCTTTTTGGGAAAAGAATTTTAAGAAACGTTTTTTAAATGAGTTGCATTTAAGAATTGTTCACATTAAGGTCTATTGTCAGCTGTCAGTAGTGTAATATGAAGCACAGTTCACATAGATTTTCACTTTTTAAAATGAAGCAGTTTTCATTTGATCAGACCAGTTCATCCTTGATCCTTTATTTAGTTTATTTATTCTTTATCTGTTATTTATTTATTTTGTATTTATTGTTAATTTAGAGAACTAATGTTTTTTTTTTTCCTTTTCCTTTTTTTTTAAATGATACTTTATTCATAAGTTATGTTATGTCATTGGAACTTGGAATTTTTTTAAAGAGAAATTGTAAAGACAAATGAATATGAACAAGCGAAAACAAATAATTTTTACTTCAATACATGGTCATTTATTTTATTGTTTTATTTTATTTTATTTTTGAAAAACTTTGTATAGAGTTGATTCTAACAGAAAAACTTTTCTTTTTTCATTATATACAATGTTTCTATAAACTAAATCTATTTTGTATATTAATATGTTTTTAGGGCAACATATAATAAAATAAGAAGTGTAATACTAGGAGTCATAATTGACAAGATTTTCATAATAATATATGATATTTCACAGACTACTGAAATATAACTTATTTCTTTTGTCTCCCAAAATGCTTAATAAACATTCTTTTGGTTCCGGTGAAATCAACATCCTGTTCATAACAGAAAAAAAAAGTGAGTCGGCTCACATTCGCCGAAACAAGTCGTCAGCAATTCAAATCTTTTTCTGTTACTGCCACACGTCACTAAGTAACATATTTGCATAGTGCCCGCCCACCTTCTATGTCACGAACAATCTGCCCCACCCACAAACAGTACAATTTCCACATGGATTACATCATGTCAAGAAGACGCTGTATCCTGTGAGAGTAAATTTGTTTTAAATGCCCTGCTGAAAGATGAATCTACAAAGAATGATAACGGTAGACCGATCATAAAGGACTGCGCCATCTGAGCAATCACAGCAGTGAGGTCTCACGGAAATGGAGGGGTTTAGAAAGACTGAGTCTTCGAACTGCTTCACACGAGTCGTTTACGAATCATTTAGAACTGGGGTAAAATTATATCTATTTATGGAGAAAACAAAAGTTTTTTTTGACCTTGCATACATGTAAACCTGTTTTAAGAGACTCATTACTACAAAATATTATATTACCACAAGAGTCACTAAATAAATTTCATAAATTTTTAAAGAAGAGGGAGTGGTAAAGATGAAACATCCAGTCATTGCGTATCTCTAAAAACCCTTGAATGGGGCTTTGTACAGGACATCCAGACTTAAAACTGTGACATGTAGAGTCTCAGAGAAATTCACTAAAATATAATGTCCTCATATGAGGCCACAGGGTCTTAAGAGGTTAAGCTGCTGCTTTTAGCAATCAGATCATTTTAAAATGTCCAGGCCTGTCATCGGTTCCTCTTTATGCATTACATCCCAACAGTTAGAAAATCCATGACTTATTTTTCACGTGCATAAAAGCTTAAAAACCACTTGTGTAAAAGCAGAAAATACAGGAACTATACAAAAAGCGAGTTTGCCAGCTCTATCAGATTTTTCCTCTCATATCACAAAAGGAACTTTGAAGCTGTTGGGCCTTCATGTGATGCCGTGTCCTTGTCCCGGCCCCCCTCAGCCCCTGTCTAGTGCACACTATCCCATCACCTCATCTTCAAAAGCATATCTCAGCGATCCCATGACAAATTATTCAAATGCGCATGGCTAGCAGCACACTTATTTCACAGCTCCACTTGAAGCACAGGTTCGAACAAGTGCATGAAATCCTGTGTAATTTGGACGGTGGCCTGCTGGCCCCAGCCGCACACCTTCTGAACTTCAGTCGTAATCAGCGTGCCACATGCTCATACCTGGATCCCATTACACCAGTGTTCCCTGTGTCCATAAAGACCTCCATCTTCCGCCTGTCTGTCAGGTGATTTCACAGATGCCTAGGGAGGTGAGGTGCAATCAATGAAAAAATACATAAAATAAATAATCTGGCCTCAAAATATGCATAGTGAATAACATCTTAGGCCTCTACGGGTCACCCTCAGCCATTTTGCATGGTTGAAATTTAAAATATCAACACCATTAGGGATGTCTTGCACCGTCTTTATGGTTATGTAAATATTTGCTTGTGGTATTTTTAGCACCTTTATATTAGTTTTCAGCACATTAAGCGTGCATCACAAGCCCAATTCACCCCGTCTGAAAATTGAGTGGCAGGGGAATTTGACGTCTTCACACTTCCTGTGCTGCTACACCTCTGACAATGGCTATGATTATGAAGTGTAATTTCGGGTTAGTTCCTATCTGAGCTTGCGCTGATGCCGTTAGCCATGTTATTTCACTCGTCTGTGCATCATGATGCAGGCTATCCAGACTTGTTGAGTAACAGAATGCCTCTGGACATCAGCATTGCACATATCCAGTTTCATATTTCTGGGTTTTCATAGACAGTAGGTTTGTTTGGCAGCTCACAAAGTACAAAGATGTACTTTGAGGCGAGAACAGTAGGTCTGTTCGGCAGAAACGACACTGTTACATTAACAATGTGTTTTTACAGCAGTTTTGCATTGGTTAACACTATCGGGTTGGTTTCGGGTAGGGTCGGAGTTGGTGTAGGGGATATTTCCAACATGGAGCATTAACTTTAAACAGCAGCCCAAGGATATTTAATGTAATAAAAAAGACAGCAATATGTACCTACAGGGGCTGCACAATGAAACTGAAACACTGGCTGATTTAGTGTTGGAGGTTTCATGGCTAAATTTGACCAGCCTGGTGGACAATCTTCATTGATTACACATTCCATCAGTAAGAGCAATTAAAATATTGCAAAGCACACAACAATATGGGTGATATATCAGACTTCAAAAGAGGAAAAATCGTTGGTGCACGTCTCACTGTGACCAAGACAGCAAGTCTTTGTGATGTATCAAGAGCCATGCTAAGAGTAGCTCTGGATATGTTTATGTGTTCACGTCTTCACATAGTGAGTTGGACAGCAGATGCTTTAAAAACCACTAGCATCATGCGCACTTCAGTGTGTACTAGATATACAGTATTCGGCAAAACGGCGCTGCTCATTCATACAAAAACAGAATATAGAATTACAATATATGGCAGCGTTTGTGCGCTGTATATTCACAGACACGCACATTGCGATTAGATTTTTCTTGGAGGGATGGTGTTCGCGAATATGTTTGACGTATTTCCTCCTTTTGCAAGCACTCTTCGTCCACATTTCTTGCAAACTGGATATCCATCTTCAAGGACAACCCCACGATCATTTTTCGGATACCCAAAATACTCCCATACTGCAGATTTTAACAGTTTATCGGCGGGAGATTAGAATTTGCAGCCTCTGTATCAGACATTTTCTCCGCTGTGCAGGTATGGGTGGAGTCTAAGCGCAAAGAAGTTGCATATACACTACTGCGCGGGTGAGAACTGGTTTCTTTTTGTTTTTTGTTTTTTTTCACAACCATAAGCAAATGTACACGATATGATAATCGTACTGTACATGTCAATATCACAATAAACCGCCATACCGGTATATCGTTACAACCCTACTGTGGACACAAGAGGAACCTGTCTGAAAGGAATGTTCGGGGGCTAACCTTGATTGTATCGAAAAAACTTAAAACCACAGCTGCCCACCTCACAGAATTAAATGTGAAAAAAAACTTGCAGAATTAAATGTGCACCTCAACTCTCCTGTTTCCACCAAACTTTTCATCTGGAGCTCCACAGGGTCGATGTACATGGCTGTGCTAATGCCAAACATCAGTTTTAATGGTGCCAGCAGTGAAAATCAGTGGACAAAGTGAAACATGTATGTTTCTCTGATGAGTCCACCGTCACTGTCTTTCCCACATTACGGTGTGGAGCCCAAAAGAACCACACCATCCAGACTGTTGCATGCCCAGAGTAAAGCAAGGTGGCGGATCAGTGATGGTTTGGGCTGCAATATCATGGCATTTCCTAGGCCCAATACTTGTGCTAGATGGGCCCGTCACTGCCAAGGACTATCGAACCATTCTGGAGGACCATGTGCACCCAAGGGTTTGACCATTGTATTCTGAAGACGGTGCCGTGTCTCAGGATGATAACGCACGCATGAATACACACACCAAGGCTGGTGACTGAGTGGTTTGATGAACATGAAAAGGACTGAAGATGAACATCTCCCATGGCCTGCAGAGTCACCAGATCTAAATATTATCTAAATATTACAATCGTTTTCCTCCACCAGCATCACGTAGAGACTTGGCCACTATTCTGCAAGAAGAATGGCTCAAAACTCCTCTGGCCACTGTGCAGGACTTGTATCTGTCATTCCCAAGACAAATTGATGCTGTACTGGCTGCAAAAGGAGGCCCTACAACCATACTAATGAATTGTTGTGGTCTAACACCAGGCGTTTCAGTTTCATTGTCCAACCCCTGTACATCCACGTAATAAAAATGTGTTCACATGCCTGTGTTTTAGCACCACTCAGTGAACATTTCTCTTTTAAACTGCGGTGAAACGTGCAGTAAGGCATATAAAAACAGTGTTGCACAAAAAGTGCACAGAGGTACATATTTTTATGAGACCAAGTCGACATTTTTAATACAAATAAGAATGGCTCAAGCTGCGATACTAAACAGGACCACAGGGAGACACCAAGGACCACTAAACCTCCTGCCTTTAACTGAATGTACTACTATATGGATTCATTCAGAATCGCTAAACCTCTGACCAACATATAATATAAAAAACACATTAAAAACCCTTGAGGTAGACTGACTCGCATTCATTCACATGTTCAGATAAAAGTTAAACCGTCCTAGTGGTCTCATTTATATAGTGATATTTCTAATCACCAGAGTACCAGCAAAACATCAGATCTGTCTCTATGCTTAAAATAGTGTCTGTACACACAATAATCAAATATAGAAGCTCGTACTAGCCCACTTCACTCTGAAAACAGCAGTATATTTAATCAAAAGCGCATTTAATATTTAATCAAAAGTATATTTTGAATTGAATCACCACATTCGCTATTTGATCGCATATTGCAATATCGATTTCATTATAGTGCCCTAGTCTGCTGCATCATTCGCAGAATCTCTCTATTTAATACAACATTTATGTTTGCGAATTCAGTATATTTTTTATATGCATATGTTTTGTAGTAATCTATAAGTAATTAAAGGTAATTAGATTTTATTACTTTCGTGCTGGGATATTACGATTCAATTTTTAGCAATTATTTTATAATGAAATGTATTTGAAAGTAACCATCCCATATATGTTTGTACACTCGTCCTAGAGTGATGTTCGCAACATAAAACGTTGCAATCACTGACATTCTCCTGCATTTTCTAAGCTAACGGGTTGTTTATTTGCTCAAAAAGAGCGAGAGGGGGAAAAATAGACTATTTCTGATTGCATGGTAATCATGAGATTTTTCCCCACTCTCTCCTTGGTGGAACGGGTTAATTAGGCTGAGCGTAAATCACTGGCACACCTGTTAACGTTGCTCGTGTTAATCTGGACTACACACACACACTCATGCATACATGCACACGCATTGACACCTCACACGTTTCTCTAACAGGCCCAAATTAGACATCACGCAATTAAACCCACCTGTCTCGCTGCACAGAATCTGCCTTTGCGTCTTCAAATGAAAGACTCGAGAGCACTCAAGTGTCGCCTTGTTTATCAATGTCATTTTTTCTGTACACACTGTACACAGATTGTACATTAGAGATGCCCAAGTCATTACTCACTATGAATCGGTAAATAAATAAATAAATTTTGTTCACTTAATGCAACTTTAGAGTCAAACAACCGATTTCCATTTTTAATAAGGGATGTTTTTAATGGCTCTTTTTTAATGAATCGTTCAAAAAAGACTCACAAATCAGTTAAATGAAAAGCTTGTTCATTAAATCAGGCAGCTTTTTTAAACAATATGTGGATCACTGATGACACAGAACTGCTGTCCATGAACATTAGTTTGAAATCTACAAGTTTAGTTACAGAACGGTTGTTCATAGGTTATTTATATGCCAATGTAGAGAGAATGTGTGTGGCTGAACAATACAGTTTTTTTTTTTGTTTGCTTTTTTTGTTAAGGGTTTTTTTTTGTAGGGATAGATTGTGGGTTATGGTTAGGTTATAGTATTTAACTAGCCGTATATAAATACAACAGTCAAAAGTCTATAATGTATTTCTATTTAGATAATTAAGTAAATGTTTATTTAATATGTATTTTTTTTATTTATTTTGAATTTAATATGCAATATCATTTAATATTTAAAACACATTATAAAAAAGTGCAAATAAATAAATAACAATAACAATAATAATAATAATAATATGTGGCAAAAATTTGGGGTTATGGTTAAAAAAATATTAAAAAGGAACTGAACAAATTAATTAAATGAGTGAATCAGCAAATGAACGAATGAATGAAACAATCAATAAATAAATCAACTGGCTTACAGAGGTGTCCTAGAAAAATACTACAATATTTGGATTGTTCAGAAATTAGATTAATTTAAAATGTTAAAATAATAATTTCTATCATTAAATGAATCAAAATTGCTTTACAATCCAATTTCCTTTAGTTTACAGTTCTGTTCCTCGTGTACATAAACTATGTACTCACTGTAGTAATTACAATAACTAGGTATTAACCCTAAGTTAGAAGGAACCTAACCCTACCTCATGTAGTTACCTTATATTACCAGTACAAGGTCTGCATGGAATAAACATGGAATAAAGTTTTGTGTTGAACTTCACACTTTTTAACAAATCATCCCCCCTCCTTCTCCAGTGAGGTCGGGTGTCTTGTTTCAGGGATTTCTGAACCCAGATGAGAAGGCATGTGAAATGAGGGCCCCTCAGTGACTCCCACTGCGCGCAAAGATGGCAGACGGCAAGAGTCCTGAAAAATGTAATTAAACAGAGATAAGATTAATACAATCAGCGTGTGGAATGACAGAAAGGTGGTGTTGTTGCAGAGGCATTAGAGGGCCCCAGGCCTGAGTGGAACTTGGGCCCAGCGAAAGGGTGAGGGGTTTTGGGGTGGTGGAGGGCTGCTGGGATTGAGCGCCTTCAGGTTGAGGCAGTCCCGTGGTTTGAGGGTTTAAATTAGCGGTGAAAAGACAATCCCCATTAGGAAGGATTAGGGGCCTGCTGGCAGCTGACGGGCCCAGGCACCAAAACTGGCAGGGGCATCTGTCGCACGGCACCCATGGCTACATGGCTAAAGTCAGTCACAGTAAGCAACCTTCTGAAGCACAAAAACAAAACAATGTTATTGCTACATTTTACCTTCCTTTGACCTCCATTGGTTTTCACTACAATTTAAAGTCTTTAGATAGTTCAACCAAAAACTTTACTAACTTACTAACGCAAATGATATAAAATACAAATGACAATTTATAGTTGCTAAGAAGGACCAAAAACTTTCTAAATCACATAGTGCATATCTGATTCGAGAGCTCTGCTGGAAAATACCTACCTAGTCAGAAAATAGCATGTGTATTAACATATTGTTTGATTGCATTGATGTAACGACTGTTTAAAATGCCTAAATCCTGCTTGACTTCCTTTAATGTGTTTGACAAGGCTATGTCAGAAATGAAAAGCTGTGTGTATTAATTCTTTCTCATTGATCTATGAATAATCGCATGTGGATGTCTCCGCAATCTGTGTTGTTGTATACAGGCTTTTATGGAATAACTAGCTTAGAGCAATGCTGCAAATTATAGCTACTTTTTTATAGCATGACTACAACTTTTCCAATAACTGGCTAGGCGCTAGCAGTGTAGCAGTGCAAATTTACTGTATAAATATAAAAAATATAGGACCAGCTTCCTATAAGGTACTAAAATAACGGTTTATTGAATTGTTAAGGAATGAGAATAAATACCTTTAAAATTTCCTTGCGATTACCATTTCTAAACTTTCTGCATGTAAACATGAACCAAAGTTGTGTGTTCAACTTCACTGATGGCAACGTATTGTATAAATGAAGAAAAACACAAGCATTCATTCAGTGTCACAACACCAAACACAAAAGCGCCCTGTTTCAGCAAATCATACACACTATATTTATACGTTTAATAATTCAATCCCAGTTGGAAACAACAAATTCTATTTTATTTGATACAAATTTACATAATATTGCTATGTATCATTGTTTTAGTAGTAAAATTAAAGTTCATTCATTTTTAATGATTTATTTCATTAATTAAAGTTTCACAGTCAACCTAAATAACTTATTTTGAACCCAGAAAAATCATCGGAATTACATAATGATACATTATATAACCTGCGCAATTAAAAATATATTACTCACTTCAATATTGAATTAGTTAATATTATTTGTTACAGCGACGTTCTCACTAGGCTAGCTGCTCTGAATTATGAATAGCTTTTGTCTTGGCAAACTGCGGTTCCCCCCGACATCGGTATAGACATATTGTAGTAGATTGATGCTGTGTGTTTGCTATACATTTATTTATCTACATTCTCAGCTCCCCGCTGCTTCATTCGCGGCTTTAATTACTGAGGATGCTCCGACAATGAAGAGCGAGCACTAATCCACAATCTCTGCTTTATCACGTTGTTTTAGTGGGGCTAAAAAGTTCATTTTTTCGTTTCATCTCCTATAGGGTTCTGCTTGTCAGGGGCAACAGACAGAGGCCCACTGATTGTCATTAGGGCCCCCCCTCCCACCCGGCTAATTTAAAGAGACAGCGCTCGGGTCCGGAGGTGAGCGGTGGCGGGATTTTCTCGCGGGCACGACACAAGTGAAAACCGCCTGGAGTTTCTCCGACCCACCGCTAGCTTTTTGTTCCCGGGTTCGAAAGGCATCGGCGAACAAAAACAGCTTCAGAAGAGTGCAATCCGATTAAAACAATCTCCTTGTCTTTTGATTAACGTTTATTTGCATGATAATAAACGCAAGACGATAAGACCACAGAGGCCTTTTTTTTTTTCCAAGGATACGGCATGCTTCACATTCAGGATTTTCCTGGCTTTTTTTTCCTTTTCGGTTTCCAGTGGCCTGTCTCTCCATCCAGCTGTGTGGATTGTCTTAAATGTGTTGTCTCTTGCACGGTAACTCGCTAACAGGAACTTTAAGAGGCACCTCCTGCCGTAGCAGAAACCAAGATCAGCGCAGGAGGAGATGACAATATCTCCACAGAAACAGACCGATGACAGCCTCAATGTCATGGGGAGATGGCGTGGAGCATTAAAGATCACGCCGTGCATCCAGCTCTGCTGTCTACCCAACATGCATCTGTGCGCAAGAGTCCATCTCAAGCACTCTTAATGAAATGAACCAAAACCTCCACTTCATACCGTAGTTCGTTATCACCGCGGTTGCATTGTAGTGTTGCGAGTTTGTGTAGCTATCAGAACAAAGCGCTTGTGGCACATCGCGGACATGTGTGTGTGTGTGTGTGTGTTGTGTGCTGAGAGGCAAAGCGACAGGGGATTTCACCGCTTGGTATTTCTGCAAAGCTCCAGAGAGAAACATGCCTCAAGCTATCGTCATGTTACAGACAAATGAAGAAGG
>JAUMHI010000070.1:3093298-3128951 GCA_032359435.1 Enteromius unitaeniatus
ATGATTCTAACCACACAATTTATATATATATATATATATATATATATATATATATATGTGTGTGTGTGTGTGTGTGTGTGTGTGTTTGTATTTTTGCAAATCTTAATGTTTACATGTTTAACATATATTATAAATTATTTACTATATTATTATTAATTATATTATTAAAAAAATTCTTACAAACCCTTAAAGACAAATAGAGAATGAAAGAGTAAAACTGAAATATTTATTACATTTTAAAAGCTTTGGTTTAAATTCAAGAATGACAACAAAAAAATCATTATTGCATCATGATATTAAAATAAAATAAAACACACAAATCAAAAATCTTACACTGACATTCAGAATCACTATATTTTAGAAATGTTCTTCATTTCTGATAAAAACAAACACACAAACAATACAAAGTTAATATAACATTTTGTATGAGATTTTTACTATTTTGCTATTTATTTAACTGTTCAGTAATTGTCAGATTTTTTGATACAAATGCATGATTTCTTTATTGAAAACATGATCAAATATTCTATTTACTTCATTTTGATACATTTTCTACAGTTTCTGATAGATAGACTTTTTATATAAAGACAGACTGTTATGCTAACTACTATGAAAGTTTTCTCAAGAAAGCAAAAGGAAGGACATTTCAGGATCACAGTATCTCCTAATGATCCATACTAACATATATTGCTGAATAAAATTACATCTGCCATTAAAACACTGATATTATCTGATAGAAGTCAGAGATTGGAGATTTCCCGCCATGGCCGTGTACAAGTAATTCAATTCTGAACAGAGATAAACTAGGCTTTATATCTCAATTTATGATATGACAGATTATCAGCCCGATGAATATAAGGGGATTTTCGAAGCAGGTATTAGAGCAGAAAGGTGTCCTCACCCAGAACAGACTCACTGAATCATTGATCAGGGACAGCAGCGCTTTCCGGTGTGTATGTGTGCATCCGTCTGCGCGTTAGGGAGGTTTTGAGGGATTGTCTACATTACATTCCGACCGGAGTAATAAACTGCGCGCACCTCCGCTGCGTTCGGTTCATTTTGTAATAGCTTTGATATTTCCAAGTGCCATCGCAGAAAATACAGTAGGTCATAAAATTAGCATTTTCTGATTGCAGTTGGAGCTGCGGGAAATGCCATAAAAATGCAGATTCCTCCAATTCAAACAAAACTAAACCCTTTTTTATCAATTTCAAGGACGACTGCAGAGTTATTTCGTAAATGTATGTAAAATGAACGCTTCGATTTTCGCAGCTTACGCAGAAGGTCTGCCGTAGTTTCGCAAAACCGATCCTCCTGCCTGACCTCTCCACAGTCCTTCCAGGCTTTGGCCCCGCTGTGAGCGGCCCCTAGTCAGAGCACAATGTGTGAGACTAAGGCGAAGAAAGAAACACTGATAGATGCTCTGTGTTCTACTGCCCTCCAATGGCAGACGCTGTGCGTTTAGCCCCGTCCCGCATGCTCTGCAGCAGGACAGTTAGTTAGTTTGGCCTGGGAGAGCTGCCCGTTGGACGGCCCCATTGCCCCTTGCAGCTGCTTAGGGAGCTGAACGCAGAGCTTGATGCCAAATTCTGGGGTTCCTAATGCACGTCAACTGCGGCTATTATGTCACCGTCCGTCCTAGAAGCGGCGTGAATAAAAGCGTGAAGTGAATGTTTGACGGACGCAAAAACCTGTGTGCAGTGATGGTAACTGTCATAAACCCCCTCTTATTCATTTAGTTACACATGCAGATACTCACACACACGCTGAAACTAACGCAGACAGTATGCAGAGGCCCAGATGGCTGGTTCACAATGGCGGGGCAGGGCAGCCTTTGATAGGTTTGAGTGATTGATTTCAGGCTTGACTGGCTCTGACAGAGTCACCTCAGGAGGTGCCTGGCAAACACAGCTTCTCTCCACAACTTTCCATTGAGGGCCCAGGGCCGGCAATCACACTGGATGCCCAGCTGACTCAGAGCCGGCCCTCTTTAAACTCAAAATGTGTCCAACCCGGCAACCGCTGGTCACAAACCTCTACTTCCTGCGCCGCACACTGCGAGGTTAGCACAAAAGATACCATTCACTGTAAAACTAATTATTTATTGTTGTTTTGTTTTATTTATTAAAATAAACTAACAAAAAAAAAAAAAAAAAAAAAAAAAGCAGGACGATGGCATTTACCATATTAACAATATGCTATGACTTAAGCTTTTTAAAATGAATAACATACATAAGTATGTTAGTTTACTTACGTGGTGTATCGTATTACTATGACAATACTGTTTTTGGACATTGTACCATGCTATTTCCAATTTTTGTTTGTTTGTTTGCATTGACAAAAGTACCAGTCATATCATGGTATTCAGGTTCTTCAATGAAATACTTCAAATGTCAATAATAAATAAAAAGTGTCGAAATATGGTAAATATTCAGTTCCATGATATGTATATAATACATTATTATTATTAAATACAATATTATACTAATGTGGTAAACGTTTAGAATCACAGCATTTTTTTTTATCGTAAAGTGGTAGCTAAAATAAGTGTTGTAGTACCACGGTATTACCATTTAATTTGATTATGTATTGCTTGTTTGTGTGTGCGTTTGTGCCATGCTATCAGTGCCATGTTATGTACATGAGTAAATATCATGTTTATTCATTCAGTTACTTTACTTTGGAGTAAGCACCTAATGTAGATACAATTATACTTATTAAAAGCACTATTACTGATTATTTTTTGACATGGCATTACTAAATCAGTTTTTGTTGGTTTTTATTACTTTGGAGTATAGATACTACTGATTTATTATGCATGTATTTTTGCATATATGTATGCATTTATTATTATTAATTTTAATTGTACCAGTACTTTGTTTGTGCTATGGTATTTAAACGTTTAGTTATATATATATTTTTTTATTTAACCTCAGGGAAGGTTTACCACGTAGAAAAAAATACACAGCATATTACAGTCCCACAGTATTTCTAAAATTATCATTGCATCGGGTTGGATTAGGTCTGCCACGGCATACCATAGTATAAGTACTCTTTGAAGAACCTTGGAGTATCTGGTGAACACCAATGTATATACTTATAGCGCTAATTCAGTCTCATGAAATTACCGACCAGACGAAGCTTTGTAAACAGTGCTGACTGCAGGTCCACGGCATTTTAATTAAGGACGAGTAAATGAGTGAAAACATTGATTCCTCATCTCCTCAGGTTGCTGCACCTCCGAGGTGGTAATTGAAATGACACGGAGGCGGTTGGCGTCTGCTCTAACACAGGGTTTGGGCCGCCCGCATCCAGTCATGGCTAACTGCGGCGAGGGCGATACGTGCGGCGGACGCAATTCCCCCCGCAGCCATCTCTCCCACGCTTTCATATCGCTCTCTTTCTGCCTCTGTGACACTCTGACAAGACTGTACAATCAATTAAGCGGCACGAAGCGGTTCTCTGATCCCCGTTCAAGGCGCCGCTCGCAAGTCTCCTTCCGCCACTAACAGGGGTTAAACTCAGCCTTCACCCAGTAGCCCGTCAGCTCAGATCACAAAGGAAGATGCATTGCAGCTCTAATTACATGCGTACGGGTCTTGAAAATCCAATTATGTTTGCACTCCTAATCACATAGCCTAATTGTACAAAGTAAATAAATCAAGGCCGTCCCTTGCCACTGCAATGGGATCACTGTACTAATAGCGCCATATTAATCACCTTGATCACATCAATGGCAGGCAGGTAGAGTTGAGCTCCGTCCCTCATTTGAATAATTAACATCTTAAAACGGTTTCCCTCGCTCTCCGTTTCCCTCTACATAATGCTGCTTTTAATTGCCCGTTTATTTATGCGTCGAAGTTGAAGCCATGCATAATTTATCAGATAGTTTTACACGCGTTTATGAAATTGTCTCGCCGAATTACAAATGTTACGTTTATTTAGGATTAAATTTTAATGGCTCCTGCAATAGCCGAGTTTGTTGCTGAAATTGATTCGGATAATTGTGTCCTCCAGCTACCGCGCGGCGTAGCATGTGCGATTTTCCTCCAACTCTGCTGTAGACGCTGTACACAAAGCAATTAACCTCTTCCTAAGAAACTCTCTAATAATGTGCATTCGCAGTCATTGTGTTTATACAAGAATATCATGAGGCTTGTTAGTCCAGCGGTCCTCAATTAGTCGGACACAACCAATTTGAATTTAAATTTTTTTTTAGGCTGTTTTTTTTGATAGGGTCAACATGGAAACATAATGCTAATTGAAGCTAATGTGTGTAAATCCAGGAATAAACGGCTACATCAGATGGGACAGAGCTCCTGGTTTGGGTTAGTTGTATTCTGAAGTGGTGTTTTCTACGTGAGGTATTATGAGGAATTGTAAATGTGTTTGGGATAGAAACATGCATGTCGAGGTGAAGGAAGGGGCAGAGTCGCTCCGCCCGCCTGGGGAGTTTGGCATGTGCCCTGCGAGTACACCCCGTTGACTGAGGGTCAAAGTAAATAACTGGGGTTGAAGGTACCGCCCCCTCCCCAGTCCCTCTCATGGGGCTCATTTCAATACCCCGCCCCTTCCCTTGGCTCCACCCACTGATACACAGCCTCCCCGCTCGACCATGACTCCTGCTTCAATGGCTGCTCTATTCCTTCAGACACGCAGAAACTATAATTTTTCCAGACGGTATTTATCATGTTTGGGGTCTCTGCAAATTCAGCGGCATGTAATACACTGATCTAAGCCACGGTGGTGTGATATCCCATAAAAATAAATCCCAAAATGGAGGCGATGATGGACATAGAAGCTATATTTCCCACATATGTTGGGAGGGTGGCAAAAATTTTACGGACAATAAAAAAACAACGGGTAACGGTGGTCCTGACTGAGCAGAGCAAAAGAGGAACACATGATTTGCGATAAAGGCCAGCAGCTCAGAAAATCTATAGAAGTGCCCACATGTAGTACGGTTTATTTACAATTAGAAAGATGTTGTTGTTTTAAGGTTTCAAAAAAGTTTTTTAAAGAATAAAATTGATGAAATAATCGTACATTGTCATTTAGTGCGACAAAATCTATGTAAAATAAACATGTTTATTCTGATTTGTACATATTAAAATCTATAGAAGCATATTACATTTTACTGTTTTAAATGGTCAATTAAATTGTACAGATAACTGGGCAAAACCGAGAATAAGTTACAACTAATTATTAGGGGTGAAAGTAATTTAGCAAAATAATTTTTGCTGTAAATATGTTTGTTACACAGAATGACATTTTAGTAGGTACATTTGTGTGATATTTATTTTTAGCTGAGAAAAACAAAACTTGCAAAATTGCAATTCAAGCATTTTTTTTCATTTTTTGGAAAAACTACATTTTAAATCAGTATTACACTTTTTGAGTGAAATGTATTTCTATTTCTTAATTAAAAAATATATATTTTTATGCAATAACTAAAATATTCTAAATCAGGAGTTTGCAAAACAAAACTATAAACCATGCAGAAACTGCATATATTTTTTTACAAATTAGGAAATTAATGAAAATAATTTAAAGAAATGAACTAATAGAAATACACATTTTTATTTATATTTATTTGTTTTAATATATAAAACTTTGCACAATCCCACATCTCCCTTCTGTTCCTTCGCATCAAACCCTGTTCCTATAATTCATACAGCAAATATCAATTAAACTCCTGCGACGGGTTGGGCTCAGGGTGAATTATTTTTTGTTGTAATGTGCATCGTGTGTTTCTCCACTCCGTGCACACATACATATACACAAACGGACAGACTAATGGCTACCCAGCGAGCGGTAGGGATAGCGTTCCTCTTCCTCTGCAACCCCCTTGGCCTCCTGCTGGAGGAATTCCCAGCCCTCTCTGCAGGTAGCCAGCCAGAGTCGAGCCGGAGAACATGTGTTTTCCTCCCCTGGATGGGTCAACGTGGGGTTGTTCATTCAGTGCTGGTGATATAGTGGCCGAGACCCGGCGCTGATCACTTATCTGAAGTCTGGCCCAGACTGGGTCGAGCTCGCTCCAGTTAGGCCTCTCCACGCATGATGGATTCCACTCAAGTATGAGAGCAGATCCAGCCAACAGACTCCTGATGGGCCAGATGCCTCCTCCCTTTGACTGTGCAACTCAATCAGTGACATATGCCAACTCCAGCTTCTGAACTCCAATACAGTGTTGTTCCACCTTTTTTTTTTCCTTCATCGTCTTCTTTTTCCATTGGGTTTGAACTTTAACCACAAAGTTATGAATTCTGGCTTTGAAGCAACATGAGAATGTGAAGAACGTCTAAAGAGGACCAACAGACACATGATATTCTTGTTTTTATGTTTTCACCAAGAACAAGGGAAATTGCCTCTTTCCAAACGGCGTTTGGAGGTTTTTTTAAGAGAAAAACATTTTGACTGAAATGTAAAGACTAGCACGATTGAAACAACACTTGAAATGATCTGGCCGCTATAGCTTTAGTTGTGGGTTTTGACTGAAATCCACTATTCAGTATTCCTGAAGAAAAGTAATAACAACCTTTAAGGCTCACTGAAAACTGATTCATTTCGGTGACATGGAATCAGATTTCTTTCAATAGCAAATTATACTTTTTGTACAGTGTAATTTTTTTTATTTTTTTAATAAGATGATTTACAAACAAAGTGTAAAAATTAGTTATTTTTTATCTTTATAAACTTACACCTGTCATACCAGGGTGGTCAACCAAATTAAATAAATAAATACAAATAATATATCTTATCTTCAGTATCTATTATGATATCTAGTATTAATATTCAGTCACTGAAGAAGCTTCAGTATGCAAAAAAGATCACTCAAAATATGATTATTCTTGGCAGTCATATATTTGCTGTACACATTTGTTCAATAGTTTGGGTCAGTAAGATGTTTTATTTATTTATTTAAAGAAATATATTTATTATTATATAAAGTATATATGTATTAGGTTTATTATTCGATTAATTTATTATTGTAACATAATAAATTGATTGACAGTAATTGTTTATTGTTACAAAAATCTATTCTATATTTTATATAGAAAAAAAATATTTGTTCACCAGAGAACCCTGTAAATTAACAATAAAATAAGAATAATGTTAGTAATGCTGAGTTAAAATCAGCATACTGAAATAATTTATGAAGGCTAATATGATGCTAAAGACTGGAATAATAAACTTGAATTATTTTAACAAAGAAACTGTAAATATATTTAAAATATGATTGATTTTACTGCATTTTGATCAAATAAATGCAGCCCGCAGAACAGGAGACACATATACACATATATAACAAAAAACAACATTATTTTAAATTTCCAATTCCCACTATTAGCTATGTCTTTTGCATTAATAAACTGCTATTATTTTCTGTTATTTTTTATCCTAAATGTTCTGCTTGGGAATAGTTAGCAAGCTAGCTGATCATTTTAAATAGGGTGATATTTTAGGTTCTAAAATATGCAGAATAAAACATTAATATGTGCTTTATAAGCAGTAATAAACAGCCAATATGCCAATGACACACGTGCTATAGTTAACACTGAGAACTGGTCCTTAAAATAATTTACCAAAAAAAAACCCTTTTGAACAGTACCATAGTTTCTGCCTTATTCACAGAACTATTTGCAATTAATTAAATTAAATTTTAGCAAAGTTGTTTGTTTTACATATTTCCTTTGATAATGGCACCACTAACTCAAATCTCTATCAAAAGATATAGATAAGCAGGCATATATCCAGATGCATGGTGCAGACAAGCACATTCGGCATTTTAAAGAGACGACTCCGGTGTCTGGATCATGATGGAAGATCATTGTAATTTGTTCTTGTATCAGAAGAGCTTAATCCTATGATCAGATACAAGAAACCGTTCTTGTACTTTAATAAGAAATCTGCACGTAAAGATGTATGCAAGATTACCAGCCTGAGACGACGTTTCACGCCCATCAGATAAAGCACAACACGGATCACCACTGCAACCATCTCGCGTCTGTGACGGTTCAAAGCAACCCCGCGTTGCACGGCACAGGCGACCAGAGCGGCTTTACATGGCCGCCGCCGGTGGTATCGTGTCCAAAGGGGTGATGGATCCCAAGGGGACGTCTCAGAACCCCTGCGGAGAAGTGGAACAGCTAATGCTCTCACACAATAGACCTCTCTACACAATGGAGCCGAGTGACATTTCTGTACCTGCAGCACCCCAAAATGTGGCAAACACAGTCTCGCACACACATGGAGACTCTCTTGCGCCGGTGCCTATTTAGTGTTTATCAGGCGCGGCAGTGGGCTGAGTAAGATTCCCAGCGGGTGGGCATCCTCTCGGGCCGCCGCGGCGCAGGGCACCCGCCGTCGCTGAAAAGCCAAGACAAGAGATTAAGGGGAACGAGTTGCATCTCGCCCCATAAAGAGACACTCTACGGTTTTTCCTTCATTACCACTAAAGGAATAAAAAGGGAAAAGGGGAAGACAAAGTACTAATGGACTTGCGAAAGCCACCCCCGCTCTCAGATGCACTCAGGCCGATTGTGGTGCGCCACTGATATGGTGCGGCGTCCTGGTTTGGTGAGGCATTTGCTCGTATTCTGGTGCTGTCTGTGAAATGTGAGATAATAGGAAAAGAGGTGTATAAAGGCTAGAACCCTGCCCGCAAGGATTTAGGAAGGCAGCGGCGTATCCAGGGCTACTCAACGAGTGCCGCCCCACACTGTGAAAAGCGTATTTATCAACTTAATAGCAGGTGTCTGATTGAACAAGAGCACTGAGGCGAGTTTGATTAGAGGATGGTGTAATCCCCCACTCTTCTCGTCCTCTTCCTTCCTTCTCTTCTCCACCCCCAAACGCCACTTACTGGTGAGGTCTTGAATTTTGAAAGATAAGGCCTCAACGTGATGGGGTAATGGCTGGTAAAGCTACCCTGAAACTACATGACTTGAGCAGATTTTAGGCATCTTATGCCTGCAGACTTTGGGAAGGGTTTACAGAGAAGCACTAGGCAACATACTAACAGATGTTCAAGTTGTTCCAAACTCCCACAGAAACACACGTATGAAAACAATATGTGCTCTGAAATTGTCTCAGAATGACATTTTTGTCACAGTCAAAATCACAGTCCGAGTCTGTGTTTATCCTACACTATACATGATTTTTCTGGAAATCTGTCAACTCAAATCTCAAAAGTGGAAAACTCAAGTCCACGAGAAAACAAATAAAAAATAAATAAATATATATATATAAACTTTAAAAAAAGTGGGGAACAAATGCAAGCAAATTAAAAATATTTAATAAAAAAAAAATATATATATATATATATATATATATATGTATATTTTTTTTTTTTTTTTTTTTTTTTTATAAACCAGAATTTCATATAATAAAAATCAGTTTTTTTTTTTTGTTTTTTTTTAAATCATCAAAATCAGAAAAAGCACATCCCCACTTCTACAAAATTCTAACCAATGATAAATTACTGAATAATAGTAGAAACTATAAGCAACATTAGCATGTTTCCCCCTAAAATACTTACTCAACATATTAGGCAAACGTATTAGTAATATTTCAAAGCCAAAGTTTGCAGTTTGGTTTGGTTGTGTCTCCATTTTAAAAACCTCATATTTCAATTTAAGTGTAATTAAACCTAACAGACACACATTTAAAACCCTTTCAAAAACATTTTCTTTCGTTTTGGTAAAATTAAGAAGCATTTTCTTAATGCAGCAGTTTGGTATCCATCATTTTTGTCAACTCAAGGTTTTTGGTTACCTATCACGAATGATATTTCAATTGTTGTAATGCACAGGTAATCTATCCGCAACTATAATGCAACACTGTGAAATGTTTTGAGCTTGCTGAGATGTTCCTCCCCGACACTACTGGGTAATATCTGACCATGTGCTTTCCATCAAAGAAACACGGCTCTAGATGTCGAGCCAAGAGCAGAGCGCATAAAGAATGGATCAACAGAGAAAGCTGCAGAAGAAAGAAATCACGTACTGATGAATAAGTCAGGTGACTCTATCTTCACAACTGTGTAAATGAGAGCCAATTAAAGCGGCAGCTCTGGCCCCGGCGCTCCCTACGGCCGAACACACACTGAGAGCCCGGCCCGCTGGCAACCGTAGAAACACAGAGACGAGAGAGAGAGTTTTTTCGCAGCAGTGCTCCATCCAGTTTCAGACAACTGCCAAGGGAAAACGACGCGAGGGGCCGAAACTCCTCGGGCCGCCCGTGAAACTCTGACCTTTGTCTTTTGCTTAGCATTAGCTCGACCGCTAAGTTTAGAACAATATGACTTTACGCCATTTTTCCTCATATTGTTAAAGGCTCGTTCTAATGAATTGTAGGGCACTTCATCAATAGCCTTTGCAAAACATGTTATTTGTGTTCTGACCTTCAATTACCCGGACCCAACCTTGTGAGAAAGCCCTTCGTTAAACTACAGGCGCAGCACAGAGTTTGGATTAGGCCGACAGGTTCGAGCTTTGACGCAGCTGGGGTGCAGAGGCACTGACTAATTTAGCCAATTAGACAAGGGCATGATTAAGGTGGCCAGATTGAGAAAGAGCCACTGTTGGACTTTAGCCAGGACTCTGGGGTTAGAACCCCTGCTACAGAGCTTAAAGAACTCAGAGATCCTCTAATGACCAGCAGGCACAGGAGCAGTAATGACCCCTGAGAGAGAAAGACACCGAGAGATCATCACAGTACATGTGCCCATTGTTCTTTACATATCTGATCGTGGGTCATTCAGCACACTGCTCTAGAGAAATTAAAGTGAACACACATTCATGTAAAAAATAAAAAAAAACAATTAAATTAAAAAAAATTAAACAAATGGTCTATGACAAAGTTTGTGTGTTTAAATTTCTGTAATATTATTTTTGGTGTGTGTGTATATATATATATATATATATATATATATACATATATATGTATAATTAATACACTATTATAGTTTTTGTTTCCATTTGGGATTAAATTATTTCATATTGTTTATTTTTTTCCATTTTATTGTCTGTATAAAGTTAATTTTTAGCTTTAGTTTAAGTAATTTTAATACTTTAATTAAAAAAAGTAGTATGACCTTTTTAAATATTATATTTTTGATATTTTAATTTGCTTCATTTTCATTTTATATTTCAAATATATATATTTTTTTGTTTTAATTAAGAGGCAACGTATAGAAATTAGCTGTCTTCAATAAAGTGAAGAAAAAAAAAGAAGAAAATGCTTAAGACAGAAAAAAATAAAAGAAATAAAAACTTAAGCGGTTATATATAATTGCTGCGTTATTTTAAACCAATTGAGCATAACTAATTCATAGCTCAACAATACAAAAAATAAAATAAAACTTTATGTGACAGACATGCAAGTAAATAAATATGCATGTAAGTCAAGGTCAAAAAACCTCCTCAAATATGACCCTGACCTTATGACTTAAATATCCTAAGATATTCATGACACAACCATGAACAGAAAGACATTTAACAGATTTTCCTTTTATTACACAGCTCTACAGTATGCTTGATTGCGATTGGTGCAGCGTTCAGTGGTCAAATATTGTTGAATAATGAACTATGTTGTCTAACGAGCACTATGAACCGTTCTCCCAGGCAACCAGTTCCCAGCTGTGCCATTCACACGCATCACTTTCCCCATATTAAAAATAACTTCAAATCAATACTCCAAGTCCATTTACACTGCATAGGATAAGCAGCCGTATAATACCGGAATAATGTACTGCCAACCCGTACTTTTTGCAAAAAGAAACCCTGGTAAAGGGTTTTACCCCTCATGCATCCATAGTGAATGAAGCAGAGCTCAATAGCTTTCCTCTGGAGTCAGAAACCGTGTCTGTACTCTATTGATTATTCCCTACCACCTCGGTGGATGGCACAATTACCTGTTCCTGTCGGAGCGTTCCCGTTCTGTCAGCGAGGCCTCATGAATAATGAAAGGCTGACATTCTGTTACTCTTACCTGCCGCTTGTAACCAGTCAAACTGTAAAAGGTGTTTATCTGCGCGCGCTGCCACTCCAAATGTTAGATATTAAAAATTAATGGGCATGATTAAGATACTTTGAAACCCTGGCAAATGGTATATTTAAATATTAAGTCACATGTAATTAAGAGCAGAGAAATATTCTTCCCTGTAGTTAGGGGCAATTATAACAATTTCCATCAAGGGATTTCCCAGCTTGACTTTTTTGTTCTGAGCTATGGTGATTAACATTATGGCTAATTGAAGTCATTTTCTTAGACCGGGGTAGTTCGCTCCCTCTTTTGTCCTGGAGGGAAACTTAGCACTCAGAGCGCTCCAAGCTGAATTTCAATAGAAGATTTCCATTTTCAACCTCACAAGTGGCCCATTTAATTGTCTGTTGGAGTGTTTCCTCCCATTAGCTGGAGAGGTCAATCTTACGTGGGGCGATACGGGCCAAAGATGCAGCCCGGTGGCTTAACCGACCCAACGCCCTCCGGATAGAAAGAAGCACTTGTGTCTCTTATTAAGACCACTGATTCTTGCTCACAAATCGCTCATTTGAGGCTATACAGCAGGGCGTTAATGTTGCTTCAACATACGCTGTTAAAATGAACAGAATTTTAACAGTAAAACATTGTGAACATGTTATGTTAAAAGCACTGCTGAAGTTCTGCAACAAAATTGTGTTTACATATATATATATATATATATATATATCTGCTTTATTTCAAGTTACACATTATGTTGTTAAATTAGCGTTAAATTATAATCAGTTTTTTGGATTATTATTCTGTCGCGTGTTACCATGTTTTGTATTTGTGTGTATGATGCAGATCCGTGTACCTTTTACAAAAAAATTAAATAAATAAATCATACACACACACATATATATATATATATATATACACACACAAGCAAATTTTAAAAACAGCAACAAAGAAACAGCAAGTAACACATTGAATTAAATGTGAAATTTTGAAGTAGAAAGACTGATTTTTTTTTTTTTGTATTATAAAACATACTCCAATAAACTGTTTTATCATATATCGGTTTATATAACTTAGTTCAGTAGTTGTGTGTGTTATTTATTTATTTATTTAGTTAGTTAGTTGTTGCTGTTGATGTCCACTGTATTTTTAAGGTCCAAAATAGATTTTAGCACTTCAAGAGGTTGGTATATTAACATGTATGTACATTTTAACGAACGAACGAACTACTAAATAAATAAACAAACAATGAAATTGAATCCATAAAAACAAAAATGTAAAATTTCTTTCTTTTTTATTTCTTACATTTTTCATGTATATTTTTTACGTGTACGACAATACAGTTTCAAGTCGTACGCATGAAAGGAAAGTCTGTCATTTTGTGTTGCAATGTAGCCAGCTCCGGCTGTATAAGGAGGCCTGACGCAGGCTATGAATTTTCCAGATGACCACAGAACTGCAGTGTTAACAGAGAAGTGGCATTTACAAGGAGCTAATGTATTGCTAAGCTAACCGTGAGTGACACTGTCAATCAATCTGATATAGTGTTGACCACTACTGGGATCCCGTTTTTGGCCAGAAAGTCTAACATACTGTGAAACAAGTCCATTAAAGTTATGCATGATGTTTTCACAAGACATGCTGGGTGTACAATACTGTGTGTACGAGAATGTGTGTGTGTTAGCTGTTAGCCGTATACATTTTAGCCTAAAACCATCAAGTTAAACGACGTTCTCACCCATGATGATGGCAAAAGTTTACCGTTCTTCATCTCGCACCAAAACTGGCCTATCTCTGAAATCTAAGCCCTATGTGTGTGTGTGTGTGTGTGTGTGTGTGTGACAGGCCTATTCAGCTGGCCTAAGAGCCGTTTTACAGGCTGACGCCAGCACCGCAGAATGATCCCAGCAGTTGTCCTCTCGCAGAATGTTATTACAGAAGGAGGCAAGGTCAGATTGCAAGGATGATACATGGGAGGTACTTTTGAAATAAGTAAGTCCTTTTTTTTTGCATGAGCGTTGTGTATTGACCTTGGCATTTCTGACAATAACATCCATCATGCACATGAACCCCTTCCAAACACACAACGCCAGTCCACGCTGAGGCCAAATGAATCGGATTAAGGAATAACACTGGTGGATGGATGCCTGACATCCAGCGATAGCAGAATAAACTGTCAGTTTCTCAGCCTCTCGGGTTTCACATCAGGCTACTTTATAAGAATAACAATTTGCATTATATTGGTGGCTTATACTGTTTGTATTTATTTAGCAAAACCATTAAAGTAAATCAGCATGTTTACAAAATGCAACTTTTAGATTCATTTTTGTGAAATTTATTTTACAAAACACACAAACACTCAAGTTCATATTATATATATATATATATATATATACAAAGTTCATATTTAAGCTGTGTGTGTGTGTGTGTGTTTGGATTTATACAGACCCAATGAAACAATTTCAGTAAAGAAGAAAACAAAACAAACAAAAAAAATAAATAAATAGAAATTCTCTTTTAGATTAATTTTTATTAAAAAGTGCATATTTTGTAAACAGGATGATCCTACTATTCTATAAAAAAATATATAATAATAATTTTGTGAAAGATTATGTTACTTTTTACTCAAAAATTTTACTTTTATGACTTTGAATAAGAATTCATGTATGATATGATAAACACTGCCTATAAACAAGGGGAATAACAAATTACCACTACATCACTATGCATTTATTTTTTTTAATAAATACAAATATAATATAAAATATAAAACACTTCTTGTAATTTTATAATAAATGTATTTTAATAAATGTTAAAAAGATTAAAGTTGTATATAAAATGACAATGGCAGTTCAGTTATGGTAACATCGTCGCTAGTTAAATATAACTAAAAATATATATAATTAAAGTATTCACCTATTATAAAAACAAGTTCTACATATTCACATTTGTATTCATTTGGAGCGCAGTATCATTTTTGCCTCACGCTGAGTGTGTAAATATGTAAATGGACTCTGGTGATGTTAGAGGGTGTTGACAGCACATTGCAGTGTGTGTACAGTATGTCAGTGTAAACAGCACAGCGATTGCTCGCTGCCGTGTGTGTGTGTGTGTGTTACTCTCAGGAGAGCCAGGCTGGGACCGACCTCTGTCTGTCTTGCTGTGCTGTTTGGAAAAGTGGTGAAACTCAGAGAATAGTGAAGCGTTGTGCTGGCAAACAGCTCTGTGTGTCTCTGTCTCTTCTGTCTGTGTGCTGGACTGAAGAGCACATGTTTGGCACAGACTACGCACGATTAAGCTATATTATTATCTTTTGATCCGCTGCTACAGCCCTGTCAGACAGAGGAAGTTCAGTGTACAACTCTAGCAAGCTGTACTGTGAGATATCTGCTTCATTATTTTATTTTCAAAATATGTATAATTGTACTTTTATATTGTTTAAATTAGCAAGAGTATTGCTAATATCTCAAATATGTTTTTGTAGTTTACAATTCTGAGTAATTCTATTTGTATATATTTCATATTTCATTAATAAAAACAAACATTTAAGAATACGTTATATTATTTAGTGGTATTTTTTTATTTAAAATATTTTAATGTGCAATTGTTGGTCTCTGATGGTTATTCATATTTAATATGCGACCCTGGATTGCAAAGCCAGGTTAGTGTTTTGAAATTGTATTTATTTGTACATCATCTGAAAGACCTGGGGGTGCAAAAAATAAATGCATCGAAATATTGATGTTTTGATACATTTATGGTAGGAAATGTACAAAATATCTTCATGAAACATGGTCTTTACTTTATATTCTAATGATTTTTGCCATAAAAGAAAAAAACTTTAATTTCCCCCATACAATGTATTGTTGGCTATTGCTAAAAATATAACACAGTGACTTTTGACTGCTTTTGTGGTCCAGGATCACATGAGTATGATACAGTAATAGTAGTAGGATAACAGAGAATCTATAAAACGAAAAACTACTATTATTATGACTGCTACTACTAATAATAACAACAACAATACAATAATTATGTTTTTCTTGTGAATTAATTTTAGCAGCATATTTTAAATATTAAAAGATTAAATGTTATATTTATTTGAAAGGATTTGTATGATGTTATCGTAAGACTTCAGATATGACCATGACAAATAAAGAATTATTATTAACAGTAGTAGTGGTCTATGTACTTGTCTATCAAGTATAAAATATTCCTGTCAAATAAAATACATGTTCATTCACAAAAGTGTCTAACAAAGCAACCAAAAAAAAAATTAGTAATTACAATGTTTTTTTTTCTATCCAAAACCCATTTAAATATTTAATATGTGCTCATTTAAGCATGTGCAAAAATTGCATTCAATATGAACATAAGCATAAACATGATTTTACATTTTTACGGTGAAATTGCATGCCTACACTGCAGGCTATCACTTATGTGGAGAGACATTGTTTTGCTTCTCCATATCATAAATTTTCACACACACTAATATATTTTCCTTTATAAACATAAGTGTAATCGCTCCATATTACATCCTGCCCTCCACACACCAGTTATGTGTTGAGCGCAGCAGACCCTCTGAGTTTGAAGAGGCCTGGATGTTCTCTCACATCCAAGAGGAAAGAGACGCTCATTTTGTGAAGCCCTAACCGAGGATCTTCACACTTCCACACCGACTCTAGCTAAAATGGAGAGTGGATACACATTTTATCTTGGAGTAAGTGAGTGAGAGCCGAACCGATGAAACGTGATTAGACAGTGCCCCCTAGCTGCGGCACACAGAAGCCCAGCCGTCTGGGAGCCAGGCCTTGACCCACCACTGCAGAATTTTAATAGAAACCAACCATGAAAGGGAGAATTCTTTAAAGGCTTCATCAAGTGTGACCAACCAGCATCAGCAGTAACCCATGTTATACAGGCCACAGTTATGACCCCCTCAAAGGGCTGCCCCGGAGGAGGCGGGCGTCAGGGAGGGCCACACGCCTTCAGAAGTATCCCTCCTCTCCCTTGAAGAACGGCTGGGCCGGCCCAGCAGGAGGCGCACGGGTCTGCTTTGAAAAATAACACCTTTGTGATCCCCTGTGTTTGGGATGGAGCGTGGTTTGCAGATGGCATAGAAAGAGCCACCACGGCAATCTCCGGCTGAACAGAAACATGGGAGGGAGACGGAAAGAGTGGCCTTTGAACTAACGCCAAAATATCATCCTCTATCACTGAAACAAGTTGTCCTGGGAGCGGAGAATGACTGCTGGGACGCTCCTGCATGTGAGGAAAGACACTTGTGTTTTAGGGGGGGATTTTCACTTCAAACTAACAACACTAATACATAGATTGCGTTAATAATGTTATGCTTAAATGTCTGAATGTTCTCTGCATACATACAATTACCTAAGGTTTGTAATGATTTAGTGCTTGAAGACATTTTAAATGTTTATTTGTAAAAAAGTGCATATTATCATTAGTATAAGTAATAAGAGTTTTCAGTAGGAGTAGTAGCAGCTTCAAAGCAATTTTTCAAACATTTTTATTTCTCATAATAATAATAATTATATTTTAATATAATAATAATTAATAATTATAATGTTATTAAAGTCTCATCAACAGCACAGTTTCAATTTGTTTTAAAAGATTGTGGCATTCAGTTATTTATTTTATAATATAATATAATTGATTTTAGGCATAAAAAGGGGGAGGGGCATTCTGTAGAAAATAATTACTCGGTTTGAGTTGATAGGACTTTAAAATGAATAAATAAGATATGCATACATGATTTGTTTGTTCGTCTGAACAATTTTTTTAACTAGTTTATTTTTTCAGAAAGACTAGTTTTACACTCTAAAATCTTACGATTGGTGACATGACAATATTTCTCTGAAAAAAGTTTTACTAGTCATGTTGTATGATATATTTTAT
Source organism: Enteromius unitaeniatus (assembly GCA_032359435.1). Taxonomy (NCBI): domain Eukaryota; kingdom Metazoa; phylum Chordata; class Actinopteri; order Cypriniformes; family Cyprinidae; genus Enteromius; species Enteromius unitaeniatus. Next base: position 3,111,200 of record JAUMHI010000070.1, read on the forward strand.
ATTATACATTATTATAAACTGTAAGCTTATACATTTTTAAACTTAATTCTAATTTAAATTCTAGTATAATCACATCAATTATAAGCTGCTACACTGGCCAGGCTAATTAATTATAATTAAATTACCTATATCCCTTAAAATCCTGCTTTTCCAAAGATGATTTTTCTTCTTCATTTTAGTAATGAATGCAGAGCTAATTTTCTATAAAATAAGCACAATTTGGTGTAAATTTTGTTTGTATAGTATACTGCATATTTTATCAAGCCTCCCTGCTGTCTAGATATCAGCATATGCTAATTAAAATTCCAAGAAAAAAAGGGAGAGAGATATTTAATAAGTATGGTACCGTGGTGCTGTTTTGGCACTACAGGCTCTTATTCACGCTTCCCGTTGTTGTTGTTTATTGCACAGGCAGAATGGAGATGTGAAATTTCAAAACAGCTGAAAGCATCGATACGGGACTGTCAGTAAGCGTGGTTTGTAAAAAAACAAAAAAACTAAAGACCAGATCATGATGTGCTGGGCTTGTGGAGTTTGTGCAGAGGTGAATAAATCACTACTGGGCCAGTCCTGGTGACAGGGCTTCCCCTTCCAGCCGTCTGAGAGGGATGGGGAGAAGCAGTGCGCTGAACTTCTCACCCCGTTTTCCGAAATCATTTTTAGCTGCGGCTGACAGTCGATAACCGCTTTCCGACAGTGCGCTCCTGACGGCCAGCGTTCCCGTGCCGCAGCGGGTCCCCTGCAGTCACTGAACCCTCTTGCGAAGGTGATCCGCTTTTGGCTTGTTTTCCTTTCCATTGGCTTTGGCAGGTGCAGAGGAGAGCGTGTATTTTGATACTTTTCTCACTTCATTTGTAACTGTCTTTGTGAATGGATTCGCAGTTTCACTACTTCAGAGCAGTAACATCCAAACTGATCATATTCCTGAAATTGCATTCCAGGACAATTACTGATATATACTACATTTACTGAAGAAAGCGTGAGTGGTGCTTGGCTGTGGCTTTATGCTGAGGTGTTGGTTTGCAAATTATATGCCGATTTCATCATTTGTACAATGACTATTCATTGAACATAACTTTTTTTCTGTTAGTGATTTTGAGAACACAGTGCTTTGCAGCTGAAATAAACACTAGCGGCCGTAAAGCGCCAACAACAATTCAACGAATTCAACAAATTAAGTTTTCACAAAAATTAGGGTTGCAGTGGCAGTGGCAATACAAATTGCATTCTGGAGGGGAGCTGGTAAAAAAAAATCAAAAAATCTTGCTTCCTTTGGGTTTTTGCATTTGGGCTCCTCTCTGATCAGAAGATCACCTTTTGACCTCCCCCCTCTTACGGCTCCCCTGGTGGCAGATTATTAATAAATAAAGACTTATTTTAATGTATTAACTTGCACAATATTGTTATCCTCTCCAAACACCATATACAGATCTCAATAAATAAGAACGTCATGGAAAAGTTTATTTATTTCAATAATTCAACTCAAATTGTGAAACTTGTGTATTAAATATATTCAGTGCACACAAACTGAAGTGGTTTAAGTCTTTAAGTCTAAGTGATTGTTTTAATTGTGATGATTTAGGCTCACATTTAACAAAAAAACACCAATTCACTCTCTCAACAAATAAGAATATGGTGACACGCCAATCGGCTAATTACCTCAAAACACCTCCAATGGTTTCACGAGCCTTCAAAATGGTCTCTCTGCTTGCTTCACTAGGCTTCACAATCACAGGGAAGACTGCTGAACTGACAGTTGTCCAGAAGACAATCACTGACACCCTTCACAAGGATGGTTAGCCACAAACATACACTGCCAAAGAACTGCCAGAGTGCTGTATACATGTTAGCAGAAAGTTGAGTGGAAGGAAAAAGTGTGGAAGAAAAAAATGCACAACCAAAAAGAGAGAACCACAGCCTTATGAGGTCTGTCAAGCAAAATCTACTAAAAATTTAGGTGAACTTCACAAGGAATGGACTGAGGCTGGGGTCAAGGCATCAGACGTATTCCTCTTGTTAGTTCACTCCTGAACCACAGAATGAACCATACCACCTCAGCAGTGCCACGGTTCCAGTTCTGTTTCCACTAGGGATGCTCATTTTAACCGGTTAACCGTTAACTGACCGATTAGAATTTTGACGGTTTAAAGGGTCATTTTATTTATTTCAGTATTTTACCTACTCATATAAAATCTAATTTTATTGGCTACATTCACACAGCAGCAGAACACAGTTGTTGAGTCCTAATACAGCGAGTGACCACCGCGTTCTGTAACAGAACAGGACTCACAACCACGTTCTCGGAGCACACGCACTGAGTGAACAGAACTGGACACGTCATTCACTGCTGAAGAGAGCCGCTCTGAAGCACAAACGTACATCTACCAGGTCTTTTTATGTGTGTTTTGGGTAACTTGGAGAAGTGAGCTGTGTGTCATCTGAAAGTTTTATTAGATCTCGTCAGTTTTCCGCCGGAGCCGCTTTCAGTTAATGAAGGTTTGATGAAAGAACCCGTGCCTCGATTGGACTTCTGTCATGTCAGAAAGTGGTAAGACTTAGTTTTGTGGACGTTGCCATGGTTGATATTAATTGGGTCACTGTTGCTAACTTTTTTTCTTTCGTTTTCTTCGTCTTCTGTTGTTTGCTAGTTTTTTGAGCTTGACACTTGCAACTTTAGGGATCTTATCAATGCACTAACAGCTTGTAATACCCCAAGGAGAAAGAGAAACTTGAAATTGCATCATATAAATAACCCCTTTAACAGGGGCTAAGGTGTTTAGGTGTTTTTAGCATTTTGCTAAGAGCTAATTTGAGAATTATGATCGGTTACTACATGGCACCAATGGTTACCCCTTGTTTAAAGTTTAGCTATGGCCTGCCCCACTCAGAAATGATGGTATCAAAATTATTTCTGAGTTTCCCAGTTCAGAAATACTAACAAACAGACAGTGGCCTTAGCAAACACTACTAATCATATGACACTATCTTCACGAGTTCAAATATTTAGCACAGTTCTATCATATCCTACATCTTGTGCCCACAGCTGTGAATACTGTCTTTGTACTGTTAGCACCCGCGTGTGTGTGTGTTTGGCAAGCCCGTTGGCCCCTGCTTCATTCAGCAAACTTCACACCAATCTCAGCCTCTTCTCACCCAAGAGGGACTCACAGGGCATAAATTAACCCCACAAAGGCAAACAGGAGAAAAAAGACCAGCCAGGAAGCCATTTCCATCTCCTATTAGCACATGTTCTTTCATAACACAATAAGAAAACAGCCACAGTATTGAAGACAAAGGGGACTGCGTGCACCCCCCTCCTCCCCTCACAGTATCTTACGATATTTTCACACCTATGTATAGCAATAAAACATTTGCCTGCTAATTCACCTGGGGACACGATATGTTACTTTAATGAGTGTCACCAGAGCCCTGGTTAATGTGTCTATGACTCTTGCAGCATTTGGGCAGAAGAGGAACATCTTACCGAGGAGGTGATACAACTTAGAAGATTCTTCGTCAACCCAGCACTGTCCTACTTCTTGAGGAAATTATTCACGCAAATCAAACCAGAAACCTTTGCAGTAGCTATATGCTTACATGTGGCCTTATAGTCCAATAGCTTAATTGGAATGAGAAAAATTTAACAAATGATTGAGGTGAATGAAATATTGATACTGATACATTATTATTATTTATTTTTATTTCATTTTAGTTTAACTTTTGTTACATGCTTTCATTATTTTATTCATATTTGTTAGATAATTTTCTATATTTATTTATTTTTTAATTCAGTTTTCCTTTTAGGGATTAAACATCTTAAACTTTATTTTCTTTCAGTTGGCTGCCAATGTAACATTTCTATTTTCTTTTCATGCTCAGTTTTTTTTTTCTTATTTTTTTTTACTTGATTTAATTTCAGATTTATTCCAATTAACAGATGCATAGTTTTAGTTTACAGTAGCATTTCTGATCCATTAAATTATGTATAATAATTTTAATTTTGAGATTAATTAATATTATATAAAGGTCTCTTTTTTATTGCCAAGTGTACTGCGTTAAGATGACAGACTTTTTTACAACATTTGCCTATTATATCATATAATCAATTTATATATATTTATATAAATTATATAATTTATATAAAATAAAATACACACATACTGTGTGTTAATTATATAAAATGTAATATAATTATCATTAATATAACATTTAAAATTAAATATTATTTAATATAATTATAAAATACCTGCAAGGATATTTTTGGAAAAATAATAAAAATCTCACAGACATGCAGTACAAAGCAGATTATATATATATATATGTTTTTTTTTTTTATAAATCTGATTATATATAATACATTATGACTGACACAAACCTGTTCATGTGTATACAGTATTCTCATCATCACACACACAAAGTGTCAGCTTTAAAGGCAACAAAGATCCACCAGTCGTTAAGTACTCCAAGACTCTGATTTCACACTTAGATCAGGTAAGGTAATATTGTGACATGTAACATGCCCTAATGGAGCCATAATACACCCAATCATTTAAGCATTTTGCAGAGCATGTGTTGTGACAATTTAATTGTCTTTGAAAAACATTGCAAAAGCAACACTATGATTTCATTGTACACGGATGTGCACAGGACCATATGGCTGCATACATATTTCCTCATTTCATACATGTTTCTTTTTGACATCAATAATTCCTCGGCATCCAGTAGCGTCTGGACCGCTTCCAAAGCAATTATAAAGTTGCCGTGGAAACAGAGGCCGCCTGCCAAAACTAACCATACTGTCTCCGCTCAGCAAAAGAAGACACCAAGACAAAGAAAAAAAGAGATACAATAGAAAGATGAGAAATAGAGTGACAGCATATCTGCGTAGCACCGTTATGATAATTCCCAAATGTGCATATTGTGGTTTCATTAGACTAGACTTACTCACTCAATAGAGTTTTTCTTCCTTACGGTGGCGAGAGGTGTTGTTAGGCGCTAGAGTAATGTATTGTAACCTTATGCTAAGCTAATGAACAGGAAGATGAAGGCCCAGTAATGGATACATTTTTACATTCATCTTTTTGAGGCTCATTATGGGGGTTTGTGACAACCTCGTTAGGAATGGCCGCCAGATTACCCAAGTGAATAAAGCGCAGAACCCTCATATGCTCAAATACACACAATAAACACACACAGTGTGGAAATGTGAGCTCAGACAACCTCTCGTGCTTTTAAAGGCTCCCAGTGACTCTGTGTGTTTGTGTATGGGTTCATCTCAGAGACGGTGTGTAAATGTTTGATCGTTACGTGACACAAACGCGAGGGAATCTCACTCTAAATGACGCCAACATACAGAGAATACCTTGACAGCTTAATTAATAATTTATACTTATACTTATTTTTTTTGTCTGTGCACCTGCAAATACAAAATGGAATAAAATATTCAGTGGCACTTCGGTTATATAGCTTAATATACTCATATCTGAAGATGCTCATATGTTCTCATTAGTGATACTTGGAGGGATCAATATTTGCATTCAACTTAAATGAGCTTGGATGTTTCATTCGTTTGTTTAAAGTAGCGTGGGTGAGATCTAATTTCATACATGTAAATGTGTGTATTTTTATGAATGTTAATATAGCTATAAACAGAACAGACTGGTGTTTTCTCAGCGACTACTCACTTTTAATTTGACACTTGTGTTTTTGCTGGTTACCCAGCTAACAAGGAATGTTCTCAGGGCTTTTGTTCTCATAACATTAGTACTTCTACATTGTTGGTGGAGCATTTCATTTCTAAACATTTTATTTGTTTTAAGTGGGTGTTCATTTAATTATTTGTTACAACTAGGGCTGGGCGATATATATCAAACGATATATCATGCGCATCTCGTCAGTAAAGCCGGTTCTTTGATTAAAAGAAAATCTAAATCTCCATCAGCTGTTTTCAAAAGGAACGCCAGTTTATGAACAGAGCCGTAGATCACTGAGAAGCTGCGCCATTGAATCACCCGCGAAACTCAAGGCGTAGCTTATCGCTGATCTACGGCTGTGTTCATAAACTGGTGCTGCATTTAAAAACAGCTGATGGAGATTTACCGCTTACTTACTTTTAAATGTTCTTCTGAATACTGAAACTTTCCTATAATGTCTGCTAAATTCTAAAATCAAACGTTACTTGAAATGTTACATAAAATGAAATGAAAAGTCCAACTCTTTTGCTATGTCTATTTTAGAGATTCAATATATTCAATCTCCAAAGAGACAAATATCTACAGGTTTTAAATAACATGAGGATGAGTAAATAAATCATGAATATAATTGATGTTCAATATATGTTCCACTAAAGGTCCTTTCGGTAGTTCTTTAGCTAGCGCTAGCATCTCTGCTATTCACGTACTTGTACCAACAACACCACAACGTGACTCTTCACTTCTGATGTGCATTATTTTCTCCAAGTTTTATGTAAATTACACTGATAGGAGTGAGTTTTTGATGAGGTCTAAATAATAATTAATTCACTTACCTGTCCACCACAAAAGAAGCAACATAGGCGTCACTACTAAGATTTTCTCAATCATCAAATCTTCCCCCTTGTGTTTGCCTTATCAGGGATGAGATATCTAGACTAAATGTGCATGTGTCAGAATACACTGGATAAATAAACAAATTAATTAATTTTAAATCTATAATAAAGTGGCTTTATATATGCACACATATACATATAAATATAAAATTAAAGATGGAGGGCTGTACTCTTTTTGGTACTTGGGCAATAAAGAAATATGAAACGAGAGAGAAAACTTTTAAATATGAATTTATGAAACTGAAATTTCCAGCAGGCCACAAGTCAGTTCTTGAGTCCCATACCACCCTACTGAACGGTCTTAAATGAATCACGGAGTCATTTGATTCATTCAGGAATGTGAGAAACCTGTATGAATGGATCAGTAAATCATCGACCTATAGTCGATTATGAACAAACTCCAGTAAGGCTAAAAGCGACCAAATGTATTAGCGTCATAAACCCGTCTTTTAAGACAAGAATCAAAATGTCATGTAGGCTAATTATGTTTAAAGGGAATGAATTTGTATTGATTATCACTTACTTTGATCTACTGCAAGTATAAAACAACAACAAAAACCTTTAGTTATAATCACTGAAGTTGTATACACTGTGAAATTAATCTCTTACTTTCAAATGTTCATCTGCGCCTTCTTGTTTATTAAAATTCAGAATTATGTCAGTAAATCCACGCGCATACTCAACAGAGTTTCAGTGATTTCTCGTCGACGCCTCTGATTGGCCATTATGGCATTCCTAAACTCAACAGAATTGTGTGTGATTGGTTCAAATGCGCAACACTGTAAAAACGCCTAAAATTATACACGGTTCAACATGAGCAGATCTTAATTTAACATGACAAACGACACTGTTTATCCACTTTTTACTTCATTAGCAACAGATGTAATAGGGGCATTTTGTTTAATTTAGTCGCAAGTCCCGATGGCTAACGTTAGTTAACGTTAGTCTTCCCCAGCAACATCAACACACACAAGTTTACACATTTTAATGTAGTATCTATAAAGTAGTATTGCATCCTTCATATATTCAGTCTAGTTTTATCATATTTATGGAAGTAAGATGAAGCTTTATTTTTCTCCCTGAAAACAGCCTAGCTCCTGAGCGGAGCTAAAGAGTGACTACGATTGTCAATGTCAACAAAAGATAGTTGATGCCGTTTCACTTACCGTCTGCAAACCAGGATATTTTTTCCACTGGGGCTGCTCTATTTTTTAGGATCAAATGCTGTTGCAAATCCAGCGTCGAACGGGGCCTTCTTTTTTATAAAACGTTAACAAACAGACTTGCTCCGTTGTTGCCCTGACAAAAGCATTACATAAAGCTGGGATCTTTGGGAAGCTGGACAATCTTTTCCTTCAATAAAAAAAAAACCCACTGGAGACATTATTCACAAGCAAGCCTCGTTGAACGCCTTTGAATGAAGCACGCTCTTGCTCTCGCGCCGATCGACGTATGCGCGAGCGCGTTCATTCGTAAAAAGTGACATCGTGAAAAAACTTCCTAAAATTGTACACGCTAAAAATGCTGGTTTATTTATTTTCTTTATTTTGTAACACAACTCAATGCCTTGTTTATAGCATACATTATTTCATTCATTATAGTACTGAGTTTAAATTAATTTGATGTTAAAATATGTTCTCTAATCTCAGAACTGTTTGTTTATGTAGTCAGTCATGGCATCTCTCAGCTATAAATAAAACGCGAGGCATTCCCCGGAGAACTTCAGCCCATCAACACCTCAGATCTACGACACCAGCACTGTTCAGGTATATATATACACATATATATATATATAAAGCGACTGCCAGTTGAATACACTTAAATTAAAAGTCTTACTAAATTGCATGTTTGAGCTGTCAGATGAGAATATCTTGCTCTGAACATATCTTAAAACATGTCAGTGTCATTGTTCTGTGTTAAGATGCACACCTGGAATATTTCCTTATAAGGTACTTGCCTAGTCCTGGCTTAAACAAAATGCTTATAGGCTATGCTGTATTCTAACCTGTATTCACACAGATAAATTCAGTTTGTTTTGTATTTTGTCTATGCGTTATTGCTTAATAATAAATGTTCATCCTTAAATTTGTTGCAAAATAATCAGCATAATGTGTCCTGTCCGAAATTTCCCCCTGCGCTGGACTGCCAAATAACCCAAACTCATCCAAAACGTTTTTTGAAACATTTATATATATATATATATATATATATATATATATATATTCATGTCAGTGTAAATATTTAACATTTTTCATAAAACCACAATTTATTTATTATTAGTATTGTTATTGATTATTATTTTATTAATGCAAAAGTGTAAATCTTTTTCAATTACCACCAAACTTCTTAATGTTTTCCATGAAGTGGCACAGAATTTGTCTTTTAAACTAAAAACGGACGGACTCCCACAACTTAAAACACTGGATTAAATGGTCTATCTTCAGCACCAGCAGAGAAGATTTTTAACCTACTTTATTTCCACTTTACTGATCATTTTTAGCCAGACAGGTTTAGTCATGAGTCCACACTCTCCCTGTTCCGTAATAGAACACTCTCTGACCTCATAATTTTGAAAAGTTATCATGCCCTACCAAGTATAATGTAGGACAGACAAAAATTGCATGCTCCTAACGTGAGTCATGGTTAAATCCAGCCTATTCCAGTAAATATCCACGGTGGTAATAGTCTAAGCATGCTTAAAAATTGCAGACAGCTGGGTGACATTGTGGACTACACATAATGTTGCATTAAATTAGCTTTTGTCCTATTACAACAGACCTATATTTCCTTTTTGGGCTTTATCAGCTGACAAGCACTGCTTTAAACCAACTTGAATTAAGACCTAAAAACCGAATGGCATTTACCTAATTTGACCATCCAAGCAATTAAAATCTCAAATCGGAACAACAAAAAAAAAATCGGAACCTATTGATCATAGGCCTTACTGAAATGTGTGCACCTTATTTTTTTGTGTTTATTTATGTTGTGGAACATTTATACAAAAATAATTTTGAAATAAAAAATGTGGTATCTGCAATAAAACAAGATGAAAGGAAGATTGAATTCAATATTTAAAAAAATAACATAATGAGAAATTTACTAAGCAAATTTTTGCTTGCCTTTTTCTTTGTTTGTGGTCGGGAAATCATCACAAAAGTACTTTTAAAATGTTTTTAAAAAAAGTTGTTATACCCCATGTGAACACAAATTTTTGTCCAATGTGGCAACATCAACTTTTTATTTTTTTTCTATAATACAGATTATTCTTCAATAATTTGGTCAAACTAGTTTTGAGTCCGACTCACTTTTGGGCTGTATTTGAAACTATCCCCATACCCTCAAATTCACCTTTCCCTACTTTACTTCATTAACATAGTCCAAGGAGTGAATGAAAGCGAGAGAGCAAATTCAGCACATAAGAAGTGCTTTGCAGAGACACAAGACGCAGAAATTAATTTGCATTTATATTCTCTAACTAGCAGTCCAGTGTATCAGTTGTACACTCATTTTTCAGGTGCATTATGGGAATTATTATAATGGTCATTTTAGTGTCGTACACAACTGCAAATGACCATTGGCTCAAATAGTGTCCTGTGTAAACCGGGTATATGAGACATTTTCAGAAACAGCCTCGACTTAAACCAAGTAGTGCCACAACCAGATCACTCACACAATCACTGGAGAGTTTCTCCACTGATTTTGTCCATGGTTATGTGTTAGCTCAATACTGCACTCCTGTGGCCACTTTCTTCTTATGATAATGTACACAAATGCCAAACAAACAGTGTGTTGGTCTGACTCTGAACAAAGTAAAAAAATAAATAAAATTGGGCCAGAGACATAAAACCACAACAGCACCACTTCAAGAGTTTTGGTCAGGTCTTTACTTTGACAGATCAGAGGTTTGAAAGACAAAAGCTACTGCCATATCTTGCATCTCATGAATGAACGGATGGAAACTAAAGTAGAATGACATAGCATAACATTTATCATGTCACTTCTTTTCTTCTTATCATCACATACCTAAGAAAAAATGACCTGAAAGCTGACTCAAACTATAAAATCTTGTGTGGCAATCAGTATTTCACAGGATGCATGAAAATGAATGAAAAAATAAGAATGATAAATGAATAAAAGTATAGAGCTACTGTTCTAGTGTGTGTCGAAAGGTGTGGTCAATGAGTGTATGACAGTTAAAGCATGTGCTACTCTTTACAGAGTTTCCTGTCAAGTACTGTAAATTATACTTGTGAGTGCCTGCAATATATCATTTAAGGTATACTACTGTCAACTACCTACCGAGTCCCAACTGATTTTGGCCCTTTCAAATTGGCTTACAGTAATTTTGCAGCCTCTGCCATGATATGGTGTGTTTATCACACAGCCTACTGTAAAATGATGGTCTGGGAGCTTTTGCCATTTACCTTCATCTCTGGGTTGCCCACCTCTTTGATGACCTCTGATCGGAACAGATCGGTTCATCAACCTTTCAGTGTATCGTGGTGCAAAAGTGTTCGACTCACAGTTATAAGTGATTACAGCGGGGATTTCACCTGAACCTATCGCTCCATTGACTACTTTGTCCAACAGGCTACCTGTAGCGTTGCAATGCCTTTTTTTTTGTAGAAGTTGGTGTTTATGAGGTACTTTATTCTTTGTTCTTTGTTTAGGGTAAGCCATTTTCACCTTGTAAAGCTTTTAATGTCAGCTGCTCCATTTATTTTAGCAGTTTACTATGCTTGCTGGTATTTTATCATATTATTTTAATTTATGATTGTAATTACACATAGCCTAGTGGTTTCTGGTGTAATTAACAGGCTACAGTTTATTATTATTATTATTTATGATCTTTCAGTTGTTTTTATTTATATTGGTTAATGAATCGGAAGTCAGACGCATTAACAGGAAATAGCTTCCGCGTATAAATAAGTTTTTGGCTATAAACACACGGCCCAAGAATGTGTTCAATTAAATGTCTATTTTTAAATGAGACATTTATTTTGCAGTCATTTGTGAAAACATAATACGGATGACTAAGTCAACATTCATTACTGTGGTAGATCCATTTAACTCATTAAACAAATCTCATTATGATTTGAGACGGTGGCAATAATCTCTACAATGGTCTCCTGAAAGAGTTTGTCCTGAGAGAGATTTTTAATCGTACTATGCCGGAAACCGGTCCTCATGAATATTAATTAGACGTGATGACGTTTACCAACTTAATATTAATGAGTCTTTGCTAGCGCTCGCTTACAAACGACTGCCTTTCAGCCAATCAGATCTGAGCTGTACGCGACGTAATTAATATTCATGAACAAACAGCTCACAATAGTAGGATTTGTTAAATCGCTTCCGGGAAATCTCGACTGAAGCGTAATGACGTAGAAAGAGCTTTGGAGCACGTGGGCAGCATACCGGCCAATGGGGGGTTGTGCTTAATATGGGGCCGAGGCTCTTAAGTCAGCCCGTTACGGTCCTTATCATAAGAAGAGGCAGGTGAGGTTTGATCTTGTAAATATATTTGTGCAGCAGATTTAACGCGTCATGCTGCTTATAAACCATCCGGTTAATTTGTATTTATATGAGGAAAAAATCTGCTCCGACACTACAAGCAAATCAGCCTTGAATGCACTTAACTGTTGTGTCTCTTTAAGTCTTGTTGCTGTATTATAGTCATTTTAGGAATAAATGAGCTGCGTTATATTTCTGTCTAGACTCCAGGCTGATCTTAAACCCGTACAGTATATTTACATTTAATCAGTACCGTTTGTTTGCCTGGTTCTGGGTCTTCTTTACGTTACGACTTGTGTGTTATGGTGTTATCTCTCAGTGGATAAATGTTTAAATGCTAGAAATATATGTATATTTGATAACTATTACTGTCACATAGCTTTCTTTTTTTTAATTCTTGACTGCTTATGCTTACGGATCTGATGACTTTATACTAATATAGTATATTCAGCCACTCTGCTCTACATTTAATTTGTACAAAATAATTTGCTATGCTACATGACTCTTTAAGTTCAAGTTATTTGCTAAAATTTAATTGACCGATATATAATTTTCGCTTGTTTTCACCAGAAAGATAAGGCAGCCATGCAGCCTATGAATATGTATATGGTTCCCAATCCAGGAATACCAGGCTGTCCCCCGGGATTAGAATACCTTACACAGGTTACTTAACATTTCATTTATATATAAATAAATATATATAAATAAATACAAATAAATTATTATATATTTATAACATTTAATTTATATATAAATAAATATATATATATATATATATATGTATGTGTAAAAAAATAATGTTTAATATTAAAGCTTTTTGTGTCTATTTGTAAATGAGAGATTTGTGGACACATCAGTGTTTTCATATTCGTGGAGTTAATTATGGTTAAATTAAGGTTAATACATAATTGGGTAATAAATAGGGCTATTATTCAGAACTTCCAAGATTTAAATATATATTTGAGACTTTTTTTAAATTAAATATTAAATATTTCCATTAAAATCTGTAGGGTAATTTTACAATTCAACACATCTTCAGTTAAACTATGGATAATTAAATATAGAAATAATCACAAGTCATATAATAAATGAAACTAACTATTTATCTATTTTTTAAAAAAATTCCCCTTAGGTAGATCAACTTCTCATCAAACAGAAAGTTGAGCTTATCGAAGGTATGAATAACCCTAATATTTTTTTCCCCTAATATAAAATATGTATTATGCAATAAATAAGACCTGTGTGGTTTTATGCAGCTTTGGCAGGCTTTGAGAGCAACAACAAATATGAGATCCGTAACTCCATGGGTCAGAACGTGTTTTATGCGGTGGAGGAGAACGACTGTCTCACACGTCAGTGCTGTGGCCCGCTGCGATCCTTCACCATCCGCGTCCTGGATAACTTCGGACAGGAGATCATCACAGTCAGCCGTCCTCTGAAATGCATGTCCTGCTTCTTCCCATGTTGTCTGCAAGAGGTAATCTGCCAAAAACAGCTCTGAAAAGCTGAGAATTTGCAGACGCCAGTCACATTGATATAGAAAATCTTGGAATATTTATGATTAATAGAGCAGTTTTGTTTATTTCTTCTTTTAACCTGTCTCTTTATTCCTCCTGTCTCAGCTGGAGATCCAGGCTCCTCCTGGAAACACGGTGGGATATGTTCTTCAGCAGTGGCACCCTTTCTTCCCCAAGTTCACCATAGAGAATGAGCACCGAGAGCCGGTTCTCAAGCTCCAGGGGCCGTTCTGCGGCTGGAGCTGCCTGCCAGACGTGGACTTTGAGGTATAACAGCTCCAGCACCTTGTGATCCAATGCTCACAGACAACAACTAACTCTCAAAGAAAATGAGTGGCTTTGTCACACAGCCCTTAAGGTTGAAGGTTTTGTTTAGGCTGCTGAGCTGAGACTGATGTTTTACCAAAAACAAGACTAATTATGCTTCACATAAATGATGCTTGCAAATAAACTTGGGGAGGAGCACGCGCAGGTAATCAATCATCTGGCTCGTCATCCCACTTATCATCTTATTACCTCATCATCCTATCAGAGTAAGAGATACTTCCTATAAACAGCACAAGCCCCTTTCCCTCAGTATCTGGATCTAAGCATACCTCCTACTCCACCACTTTGATTTTTCTCCTCGGGGTGGGAGCACGCAGGGTTCGGGCCGGGCAGTGAGCCACGTCCCCCCTGGGCCCAGTGGGGTTGATAACCCAAGGGCCCGGGAGCCCGTCAAACCCTGAGCCCTCTCCCCAGACACACTTCGCCTCATAAGTATTACCAGTAAGTTCAAACTTGTAAAAAAAAAAAAAAGGACAGAAAGCCTATTTTTAGCATAATTTTCAAAGAGCACATGGTCACAGTAAAACCTTACACTTACTTTTTTATTGCAATTACTAGTTAATATTGCACAATTTTCAGTCAAACAATTAATTGCAATTAATCGCATGCAAAATAAACGTTTTTGTTACATAATATCTGTGTATATTTATTTAGTATATGAATACAAACACATGCATGGAAATATATATTTTGTTGATATATAAATTTTTATATGCATGTATAACATAATATAAATATGTAAATGTAAATAAAATATATAATGTGTTTGTTAAAACAGAATTCTTTTTTACAATTACAAAATAATTATAATCTTATTACCTTTTTTATTCATAAATATATATTTTGATTATATTTTCGATATTTATATGCATGTAAAATAACATGTACAATATGTAAAATATGCACATGGAAATATTTTCAAAATATATAATATGTTAAAACAACAATTACAAAATAATTGCAAAAAAACAGTTTATATGGGGAAATGTGTTCATTTGTCAGGAAAATCCTGCAAAAATTATTAATAATAATAATTGCTATTATTGTTACAGATGTTTCTTTCATCTTTATGGAGAAAATGCCAGTATGTAATTGCGAAATTAATAATCCAGCTTTGTTAAAACAATAGGATTTAACTGTAGAGCTACTTTTTCTCGTTTCTATTTTAATTTCTACTGGATATTCAGTTCTTTCTATAAATGCCCACTAGAGGGAACCGCTGTCCAGCGGATGCAACATTTCAAGTAAATATGTATGGATCCGCATTGAAATATTACTATCTGACAATTTAAATATTTATAAATGTTACTCACTACTTATGTCTTCTTGAAGATTCTGACCATGGATGAAGTCAGCATTGGAAAGATTAGCAAACAGTGGACAGGACTTCTCCGGGAGGCATTCACGGATTCAGACAACTTTGGGATCCAGTTCCCCATGGATCTTGATGTGAGAATGAAGGCAGTGATGATCGGAGCCTGCTTTCTCATTGTGAGTATGAGCGTACAGAGAATGCGGTTTGATAGTGGGGCACGAATGACAAATGTCATTTATTTTTCTTTTTTTTAGGACTTCATGTTTTTTGAGACGAATAACTAGCTGCTACGCAGACAGTGCTGCAGCTCTGTGGAAACGGGTGAAAAGAGAAGATGTTTACCCCTGCACATCATACATCTGTGAAATCCAATGGAATGCATGTGAATATGAAGCCAGCAGTGTAGAAGAACGGTGTGTGTTCAACTGGTTATACTGATCGAAGTGTGGTATTATTATTTTTAATCATATATATAACAGATTAATAGAAATAACTCATGCCAGAAATTGCATTTTATAGGAATAGCTCACTCCAAAACAATTCTAAAAAGTAGTAGAATAAATCTGCCACTTTTTATTCCAAACTCATATGACGTTCATTCTTCCATGGTCTTCCATGGTCTAACGCAAAAGGAGCAATTTAATAGCAAGTGAATGGTCGCACCCCCAAAAAAACACCATAAACGAAGCCATATGTCAGATTTAAATTTAAATAGTGAGCTATTCCTTTAAGTCAGTACAACTATGCATATAAAATGTTGCAGTAATATTAATATACACCTTTACAAAACAAAGTTATATTTTAGTGTGAAATAGAATTTTTCAGAACTTTTGATTTAAATCAATAATTTAAAAAATTATATTTTGCATGCAAACAGATGTTGCAAACAGCCAAACAGTTGGTCAAAGTTGGTCGATTTGTTATTTATTGTGTGATTTGCATAGCTTACGTATTGTTTGTTTGATCTGTAGTGTTGACAAAACGCTTCGAAATATGAATATGTTTTTTTTAAGAATTTGTGAGCTTTATTAGTTTATGCTTTGCTGTAATCAGTGTCTCCAGAAGAGGGCAATATTGATCTTTAAGTACACACGAAATCCTCAACGTTTTAGGTTCTTTAGTGTTGTGCATATTTTTATTTTCATGACCCTGGTTTGCAGTTTTGAACATATCTGTATGTGCCGCTTCATGAATGCCTGTTATAGTTGATGTCTGACTAACACAGAATGTATTTTTAGCAGGGAACTGTTGTTTTTTAAATATTTATTTTGACATATTACTAATTCCAGTGTTATATAGTGCAAAACAATTTTATAAACTACACATGTTTGTCTAATCATTGTGTAAGCAATGTACTGTTATTTGTGTTGCGTTAGGAAGAATTCAACATGTTTTGACTGAATATGTCTTTAAACCAAAAAGAAAAGAAACCACAAAATCGTGTCTTGCATAAACTCTTAACTAAACATAGATATTTGGTGGAAACTGAACTTTCTGTCCTCCAGCTACAGTCAACAAGTCGGCGATAACGCCTCTTAATGAGCTTCGAGTTATGAATGCTGATGCAAGAACATGGATTTACGTCATACAAAAGCTGTTTATAGGTTTGAGAAGAATTTATTTTTATTACCGTTTAGCAGTGTGTGTTCTGTCAAGCATGCCATCGGTGCAACCCGGGCTTTGATCTGACCTCGGCTTGTGAAGAAATGAACATTTTAAAATGGAATTAGCTTAATGAAAACACACGAGACACTGAAATCTGATCTGGAATGCAATAAAGAGAATTATTTAGCCGAGGATTCAGTTCTCCTGGGCTCTGATATTCAGTTCTCATCCTGCGTCCTACAGGACAATGCCAAGCGCATCAAAGCAAATACTGCCGTTTATCATGCCCTAATGCTTGTTTTTAATAGAATTATATATTGAATTGCAAACTAGAAAGTCTATAACCGCATCCACTATTTCTGGAAACTGTCAGGATAAATAGTTTAGCCCAAAATGAAGCATTTATCATCATTTACTCACAATCGTATCGCTTTCTAAAAAGATTCTCAATGAAGGCCGGAAAAAACATTCATTTATTTTGCATTCAAGGCTGGCTTTCACTGAAAGGAGAACAGCAGTTTAGATATTGTGCCGTAAATATTTCCTCAAGGAACTCATGTAAAGATTGAAGGTATTCCTACGGCACTGTAGACCGGTAGTTTTACTGTAATGTTATCTGTACTGTATCACATGGTATTTTATAGTCCATTACACTTCCATGTATATTTAATCACCCATGTCTATGGGACACTGGGAGTTTATTATTCTGCTTTCAGTGAGCAAAATGGATTTTAGACTTGATGAAATAATATTGTCTCTTTGGTACAGTTTTTAAGGATTAATGTAGCAGTCTTGCTATTAAAAGGAATCATTTTAGAATAGAATAGAATAGAATGCCTTTATTGTCATCATATATTTTTACACATACAATGAGATGAAAAGCAGCTC
>JAUMHI010000070.1:3129035-3139758 GCA_032359435.1 Enteromius unitaeniatus
AAAGACTCGGAGGCGATTGGTCTCTCATGCGAGATCCCATATGTAACGTCGAAGTGAACTCGACTGAAGGGGAACTCGGATGATAGATTGATGCAACTCAGCGCCCTTTGAAGAGCCTGCCTATTTATTTCTGGCTGAAGGAGTTTTCCAAAGAATATACTGAAAACCGTGTCAAGACCAGTATGTAATCATGTGCAATGACCCAGATTTTATAATTTAAACACTTGTCTTTATAATTGAATCATCAAAGCTTTAAAAGCCATTTTGTGCTATTTTGAAGGAAGACGCATGGTTTTCTTCTCTGCAAGAAAGCAGCATTTGTAGATTTTTGGACAAGGACTAATGTATACATACCCCTGAAGCTGTACTGGATTCTCCAGTGACGAGGGCATGGTCTAAATAAGGCGTTAATCACGGAACATGTCAAACTTTAAGAGCGAGGTTGAAACAGCTATGTTTAGTTAAGCTGCTATCGGTGTGAGAAGAACATCTCTGGCTTGTGTCTCCTCTTGTGTGTTATGACAGTGAAAGAAAATAGTAACTGGAAGTGTCATGGATTCTCATCTAAAACCTAGCGAAAGATTTTCTGTTGGTTCTGGAACAGTCCCTAACCACTATATAGAATCCCAAATCAAAGTAAAGAATGTTGTTCAGGCCTCAAAGAAACGTATTTCTCAGTCTTTAAAACCTGGTTGTGAGGAATATCCTTACGGTACAAAAAAAAGGATGTTGATCCAGCTGTAATCCAACCAAGACAATACATTTACATAAGAGAGAGCAGATGTTACTTTCAGGGGTCATTATACTTAATTACAATTACAAGATAAAAGATTATGTACAGTATACTCATTTTTTTTTTACATTTTTGGTAACACTTTACAATAAGGTTCATTAGTTAACATTGGTTAACAGCATTAGTAAACCTGAAGAATGAACAATACTACAGTGCTTATTAAAGGTTCACCCAAAAATGACAATTCTGTCATCATTTACTCACCCTCAAGTAGTTCCAAACCTGTATAAATTCCTTTGTTCTGCCGAACGCAAAGGAAATATTTTGAAAATAGTTTGTAATTCTGGCTGTTTTGGGTCACCGTTGACTTCCATAGTATTTTTTTTTTCTTACTATGGAAATCAGTGGTGACCCCCCAAAAAAATATTCATTGGATGAACTCAATTTAATAAATATGTGTAGCCCCAACTCATAAAAAAGAAATTAATGCAATTAAATTTAATTGAGTTGGGTCATCTCAATTTTATCAAATATAGTTTTAATGAAAATGCTACATTTTATGCTTGTTGAACTCAAAGTAAAACATTTAACTGAAAGGAAATTAATAGGAAAACATCATTGTACACACACAAAAAAAAAAAAAAGATATGTTTGATTTACTTAACTTTAGGCATTAGCCAACTTGTTATGCATAACATAAGATGGTTTTGATACATCCACGGAATGCCCAAAGTATTATTTTTGTTATTATTAGTTTTATTATTGTTATCATTATTATTATTAAAACAATTTTGTTTTAGCAGCACAGCACATACACTTTACCACAATGATAGCCCCCTAAAACACTAACATAGCAAAAGGTCTTTTAAATACAAATATAAAATAGCATTAAACATTTACAAGTCTCCCAGTTTTATCATCTTAATAAAAATGCCTAAAATGACATTTTATTTCACATTTTTATTTTTTACTATCCTTATCCTGCCCGGTTCAATGCATGATGGGAAGGGGAAAACCACTTCCTAGTTACATAATTAAAATCATTTGTGTTCTTTCAAAATGAAAATATTAAGTTGAAACAAAACAAAACTGTTTCAAGTCATGTTAACAAAATGCAGTTGTATAAATAGGGAACCAAACATTATTGTGTTAAATGAAAATATTTTTGAATATACACTGAACAGTGTTGGTGAATCATTTTTTTGAGTGTGTTCACAAACTTTTTTTTAAATATTTCCTTTGTGTTCGGCAGAACAAAGGAATTTATACAGGTTTGGAACTACTTGAGGGTGAGTAAATGATGATAGAATTTTTATTTTTGGGTGAACTATTCCTTTAATGTTAATTTCAGCATTTACTAATGCATTTTTAAAAATCTAAATATGTGTTTGTTACAATTAAACAATGCACTGTGAACTGTATTTTCATTAACTAACGCGCCGTTATGTCAGATCTATCAGACTGCCAGTGTTTTAATGTTTTAATGCCAGAACAACCTTATATGATTTCTCTGTTCCTTTATTTTCTTTTTCCAGAACAGGTCTGATACAGCGAATAAGCGACTCGTGCTTGCGTCTATCATTATACTGTATGAAGACATTTAGACTCTCCTAACTAATACTTTATAACAGAACACCCCTACACCCCTTAAAATGTGATGTAAATGCTTTAGCCTGACTGAAAGTGTACAATCTATTTTTTTTATAAAGCTGGACTAACAGACCTATAGTGCCTTGACTTTACTCAACTTGTATACTTGATAATCAGACTACAATTGGCCTTGCCTTGCTAGAGTGTTTTGAACGACAGACAGGAAAGCAAATGCTTTAAACCTTTGATTAAATATTGTGTCATGTCTTTTTGAAAAGACAGATGAAATGTTGTATGCGACAAAATTCCATAACCGGTGTGTTAACTGGGAAGGTTTTGGTATGATATTTATTTTGTTCAGCAGCAGTTTCCGTTTCATTAACAGTTTATATATATGCCTACTCCCGAAGGTTGTGCCATTTAATAGCCTTATTGAATTGTTTTAATCACTTCTTAATAATTTTACCTGTTTAAGCAGTCATAATCTTAACTTAATTTCTGTGAAATTACAAAAATGTAAAAAATTATATATATACATACTGTATAGTGTGTCACAGCTTGGTGACCATGGGAAAACGTGGGTTCCGAGGCCAAAACAGTTGAGAACCACTGACCTAACACATAGGCTAATAGTACCATGGCTTCATCCATGTATACAGATACTCTGGAAGACAGACTGGCAAATGGCAAATCCTTCAAACATTGATTACATATTATGTCAAGTTTATTTGGACAGACAGATGAAACTATAGCTTAACTACACAGAAAAACCACAGCAGCTTAATTATAATGTGCATTAAAACCTCCTAATTGAAAGACACCATTCCCTGGAAGTGTCAAATCTTATTTTCTGCCTGCTGAGAGTTAGGTTTAGGTAGGTTGACCACATGTCTTATTTTTCCTGGATATGTTCTGGCCGGAATTTCTGAATTGCTTAAAATGTCTTAGTTTTGGCTTTGCTGAAACCACTTTTCTATGAAACAAAAATCATTCGGCGTAAGGCTCGGTCTCCGACTGCCCCCCGGAGGAAGGGGAGGTGTAGGGATGCACAAAAGTGAGATGAGGAAGGAAGGAAAGTTGGGATATTTATGGTGAGGAGAAATTAATATGATTGGGTACGGATTGACGAGGAAATTGATTAGATAAGATCTGATTAGATAAGATCTCTCAGATATGGCTGAGATGACAGCCTTGCATGATTAATTCATCCAGCGATCCTCTCGAAATTATGTTATTTGCAAAACATTCACTTGAAATAAAAAGCTTGTTGAATTCCACAAATGAAAAAAAAAATACAAAAAACATTGCAATTAACAGTGCTTGGCTTTTAATGCATTGTATTTTCATGGCTTGCATTTTTATGGGCTGCATTTTAACATGGTTGTATATTTACTTTCAAACGGATATATTTCGGAAACGGAAACATTTCACAAACATTTTCATGGTTAAAATTCAGTAATCAATATTCACTTTACAAAGTTAATTTTCAAAATATTCAGTGTGTTTAAAAATTCCAGCAAAAATATTTGTCAGTCAACTTTTGGTTATATTTCACTTTACAAATTCACTTCCGAAAATTCAGGGGTTCAAAAACGCCTATCAAAGCAATGCCACTCAAAGCAATATATTTAAATGTCGAAGAACATTGCAATTTGACTGCATTCATTCATTAATAAATGAATAAATACATACATAGATGCATGCATACATACATACAAATCCAAATCTCGGAGTCTGAGTCCAAATCCGAGTCCATGTTCCTTAATTATAACAGTTATTTAATTATTCAGATTGATACACCTTAAGATATACATTACTTCATTAAATTATTCCACGATAGACTAGCAGACAGTATCTTGGCTTCACCCAACATGTTTACAATTGGCCTCAATGTTGTTAACATTATCTAAAAGACAGACAGGCTTGCAAACCCTTCAGACATTTGATTACGTGTTGTTTCATGCCTATTTAGAAAGACCAAAGAAAACTAGCTTGACTATGCAAAAAAATCTGTGTTTGGACAGACAGATAAAACTATAGCTTGACTACACAAAACTCACTGCAAGCCAGTTATAACCTCCTCAGTGAAAGAGACCGTTGCTTCAAAGAGTCAAATCCAATACTCAATTGGAGGTAAATTTGTAAAAGAAATTTTGTAAAATTCAAATTGAAATATAAATCAAAAATACAAATCAAATTGCCTCCAAAATAAGAGATTTGTGAAATGAAATAGTTTTCTCATTAGATTAGTTTGGTCAGAGCTTATATATCCAAGTAATCTAATCAAGATCCTACTGTGTTTGGATCTAAAACAACTTTTGTGCCAAAACAAATGGCTCAACTTAAACCCCTATGCTTAAAATCAGTGGGAAATAGTTTGAAAGAATGTCACAAAAATACCCCTTTTAAAATACATATTGATGTAGATCCCACCACAAGTAAGAAAACAGTAGGAAAACAAAGCCAAAAAACAATTTAGGCAAATTTCTCATGGGACTGAATTGGTCAGCAGATATTTATATATCCATGCAATCTAATCCAAAACCTTCTGGAAGAACATATTGTGTTGGTTCTAGAACAAATTTTAGAAAAATCTGGTTTATAAGAAAGTTGTTTCAAAACCAACAAGGATGCTGATCCAGCAACATGTCCCAAGCCACCAGGAGCAATATACTCACAGAAAGTGACTAAGTCTACATTAGGTCTGTCATACAGTGAAGGGTAGTGTCATCCTTCAAAAATTAATATAACCTAACACATCCATCACTTTTCTCATTAAATAAATTCCATGATAGACAACACTAGCGATACTAAAATACCAGAACACCCCTACACAAGAATGAGAGATCCACATTACCTCAGCTCCAGATACGCTGTGCACTTTACCTTGATTTATAGGGGTTCAGTAGAAGCACACATATCAGAAACGACGGCAGTGTGTTTCTTTTTACTTAAGTGCAGGCTAACTGATAGCTGTGCATTAGGAATGTTTAGAAATGGCAAACAATTTAATTATGTCATTGCTTGAATATACAAACCACAAGGAGCCATGGAAACAACATACTGTATGGAATTTCCTGTATCTGTGTGTGAAGACCACACAGAGGTCCTACAAACATCTGTGCAAACAAAGCATGGAGATAGTCTCCAGTGGGATGGGACATTGAGAACTGACTCAAGATATAGTGCAGCTGAAGGAAAACTGCGATGTTTAATCATCCAGCTGGGTTATTGTTCAGAGTTAGCAGATGCCATGGCGCGACTCTCATCTTGGGTCTCGTCCACATGTGATGTGCTGCCCTGAGATTTTCTCAGATATACATGGAACTGACCATACAGTTCCTGCTTAGAATGCACATTCCTCGAAAGGCTTGTCCTGTCTTTTTGCTTCTGGAAACGGTGATGGTCAGGGTGCATAAATAGATCCAAGCATCTTATTTCAGACTGGCCTCTCTAATGATCACTTTTGGTATTACTCTAATGAGAGACTGCTCATGAAGCTCACCCTGTATAATTAAACTTAAAATGAAGAAGTCTCCCAAGAGGACAACTAAAGTCATCCAATGGAGCCCCTCCTTGGACCCACCAAGCTTTTATTCCTTTATAACCATCTCTTTGGTTAAACATATGTGGTGCCATCATGTCTCGTATGATCACTGAAATGTATAGTTTTTTTCAAAATCCATATTTCTTCATTCATTTTCCAAAGAAACACTAAATTAGTCCATGCTGACAAAGTATCTCATTCATTCAAAGTCGCTTGACGCTTTAGGTTTTGATGTCAATGATGTTAAATATCACTGATTTCTGTTTGACCAATCAGAATGTGGCAAGTTAGCATATTAAACTGTTAGTTCACCCAAAAATCCAAACCCAGAAGGCCTTTCATTTTTAGAACACAAATTAAGGTATTTTTGATGAGATCAGAAAGACATCTGACCCTCCATAGACAGCAATACTGAAATGATCCCAGATCCAGAAACATAGTAAAACAGTCACATGGACACTACTATATATACATATATATATATATTAAAGCTAACTAAACTTACTAAAATAAAATAAGCACTTGTTTGGAACAATGTAAAAGTAGAAGACTAGTATCAGGATTTCCATTTATTTCCATTTTTGGTCAAATCTATGAAGCAAATATATTATATTGCATAAGAAGCTAATTATTAAATTATAATCAACTACTTTAAGTGTGCTAGTAGGTCAATTGAGATATCAAAATAAGTGCACTTCTTAAAAACGTGTTTAGAAGCAGCCATGAAATTGTACACTAAGTACACCACATGGCCTTTTATTTAACTGATATACTATTATCTTTGATTACAGTTTTTATAAAAAGAAAATAGATTTAAGGACACTACAAGTGTACATTCAATACAATTAAGCACACTTCTTTTCACAAGGATAGTCTTTTAATGCAAATTAAGTTTCCTCTATGTGTGGTCAATAGACTCCATATATTCCACCCTATATTCTTTCTTTCCAAAATGTCCACGACCAACTCTGCTATCTTCCTGTCTCCAGTGTTGTAAATGGCACCACTGCGGATGCATAGATTGCTTCCATTCCACCATATGAATGATGGGTTCTTGAGGATGCTTATAGAGCAAGATGACAAATGTGTTTTCCTGGAGGTCAATTTCTCTTCATGATTTTGGCTGAAATGTGGGGTTTCCCGTCTTAACTTCCCTCAAACCAGTGCACAGATGTGGAAACGAGGTGGTCAGACTGAAAGCGGCTGGTCTATTGGAGGCACTGGTCTTCTTTCAATGCCAGTTTGTAATAACACAAAGTGGCACGATCAAAGGCACGCATTTGAAACAAAAAAACTATTATTGGAAGTCATTATAGCAAGGGATTCATCAGGTCCATGAGATCATGTCGTCGTGGATGGGTGACTCATCATCGTAATCGAGAAACCATTTGCCAGGCCTGCCAGTACCACAGAAAGACACGGATATGTATTTTCAGTTTGCTCCATGCACATGGAGGAAAAAAAAATAGGTGGGCTAAAGCTTTAAGATTGTCTTGCTGTGTGATTCAATACAAAGGGTCCAAGGATCTGTTAAAATGTTTAGTACTGATTCATTTCTGGGTTGTACTAATGCCTCAGCCATATAAAAATTCACTGACATTTTCGAAAAAATGGAAATATAGATGGAGATTAATGACCGTGTTCAGACAAGAAATTATGACAAGAAACAGTTAACATTTCTTTTCTTCCTCTCATGTGCTCTGTGACTCTGTGAGTTTCTTGTAATCAGTTTATTTGTGTCAGGTGTGTCCAGCCCATTATCTGTGATTGTCTCCCCCTTATAGTTGCCTTCTGTCATTCAGTCTGGGTTCATCATCATCAATGTTAAGAGTGTGTTTGCTTTGCTCCGTGTGTTCACTTCTATGTTTATTAAAAGATGTTTCTTCGAGAACTCTCCGTGCCTTCCCTCTGCACGCGCATGACAGTGTGAGGAACGGATACAGTTTGAGGAGGATCGAACCTGAGGAGGTTATCCACCGCCTCCTAAATGAGCTGCCTCCTCTACCCACTCCACAGGAGAGTTGCATGAGGCCCCTTCCGAGGATGTCGTCTGCCCCCCTCTCCGCAGAGACGCATCATTAAGTCGCTTCACAAGCGCTTCCCCGAGCCTGCGCTGCCTGAGCACTTCCACGAGACCGCGCTGCCCGAGCGTGTCCACGTGCCGGCAGCAATATCAGTCCTGGTAGGGATGTTAGTGGACTTAGAAGAAAACCCCGCCCACACTTCCACCGCTGAGGGTGAGCTAAATAAGAACTGTTGTTCATATTATACCGAACTATCAGAGATCTTCATTGATGAATTGATTGACTGGTCTGGAGAGGTTGTGTCCAGCCCCCCTGAATCTCCAATGTCTCTGCTGTTTCTAGACAGTTTTGAACTTTCTGTTTTCCCTCCCAGCCTCCCTCTCCCACCTCCTCTCACACCAGTCAGTCTCCACAGTTCAGCTCCACTCTGGCACAAGGATCCCCTGTCTCCACCTCCAGTCGTCGAGGCCTGGACTCCATCTCGGTCCTCCGACCCATTGGCTCCGCTCTGTCTCATGGCTCCCTCGTCTCCACCGTTGCCCATCGTCCCACCAGCTCCACCGGGCTCTCTCGTGCCTCTGGCTCCACCTCCATCAGTCTTCGACCATCCTCCGCCTCTGGACTGAGGTGTGTCCAGCCCATTATCTGTGATTGTCTCCCACTTATAGTTGCCTTCTGTGATTCAATCTGGGTTCGTCATCGTCAATGTTAAGAGTGTGTTTGCTTTGCTCCAGTGTGTTCACTTCTATGTTTATGAAAAGATGTTTCTTCTAAAACTCAACTCTCTCCGTGTCTTCCCTCTGCACGCGCATGACAATTATACACATATTTACCAAAATTATTATGACTGTACTGCGTCCAGATGTTTAATTTTTGTTTGTTTGTATTTAAAACTCATTACTATAAATGTTTTTTGAATTACTATTACTATAAAATTATATATTATATTGTTTAAAAGTATAGATATATATAATTAATCCAACAACAATGATACTACAATAATATAAAAATAATAATATTAAGTTATTGTATAGTAAACATAAAATACATTATTTGGATAAAAGTGTAAGTTTTTATTAGAAGTATGTATTTTATGTTTACTAATGCTTACTAAAAGATACAATAATAAAATTTTTAATATAATTCACCCTTTTACTAATGTGGTAAACTAAGCTTTTATTTGACAGATTTGACAGATTTTTCAGAATTTTGTATCATTGGCAGTATTCTGCTATGAATCAACATATCCATTAGCACTTGACTAAACTTTATTTTAATATAAAAACAATCTCATACTGTATGTTTAACTTCCCTCACAAAGCATGTAATTTACATTCTCACATCTATATTGACTCACATCTATATTGATCAGTAAATAACTAAGATCAGATGTGGCAAATGAATGCAAAGCCAATGTGTTCCTCACTATATAATACAGAAGTGATTACAGCTGTATGTCAGTAGCCCCGGCATCCATCCCCCCAAACACGTCCAAACAAACCGCTCTGTCTCACAAAGCTGTGAAATGTCAAGGGATGCATTGAGTATATCTGCTTTATTTATCATTCCTGCCATTATTTATCTCCACTCTTGTGCTTTGAAACATCTCCCCATCTGTAGTGACAAAGACTGCGACAAGACATCTTAATGGCCCACAGAGAACCGTGAACCTCTGCTGAACCTATATTTTGAGTATTTGTACTGCTCATAGCTACATGCATGAGTGAAACTGAATATTGTAAAAAGAATGAATGGGAATACATTGGCCTTGGTGACATTAATCAGTAACTATTAAGAGTGTTGGACGTGAACCAGATTACCTCATTATAACACTGTGTGCAACAACAGCATATGTCTGAAAGCTGGGGACCACAATAAAATCCATAAATTGCATGGTCAAGATCCAGCTATGCCATATAGTTTTTGTTTGGCACGATGGATCTTTGTTTTAAATCTACTGAAGTGTCATTGTGGTATAGTAAATGGAGCTCAATTTATATGCCTGCAGGGAAAATTATACATTTTTTTTTAAGTTCAGCAGTAATCAAGCGGTCAGTGGATGTATGTGGGCAGCCTCAACACACTTGTTTTTCCAAGTTGGGAATTCTTGACTTTATAGTTGTTTAAATACTGAGCTAACTGTTTCATTATAAGATCATTTAGTATGTTTATTAAGTTCTTTATGCTGTTTCCTTGTGGGGGCTGTTGCTTGGTTTCCACAACGCAGGTGGTTTTTGTAAGTGAAAATACAAAACACACACACACACACAAACACACACACAGAGAGAGAAAGTTGAACGCTTCAAGATGAACACTACTTGATTATCTGATTATCAACTATTCAAATTGAGTTTTATCTCATTTTTTATCTTGTTTTATCTCATATTGAGTTTATTTTCTTTTATCCTGGAGCATGAACTCTATATTGTGACATATGAGTCATGAAAGCCTGCTGTATCACAATCTGTATGAACCTCAGCTTTTTATTTTTAAAATAATAATTATTTTATATCACAGGCTTTAGAGGGTTAAGAAGGGAATACCATGGTGATAAAGGATTAATTCATTTGCCATGGTACATGACTATAGAACTATGTCAAAAAACTTTTTGCTTAAAAAATACCCAGCACTCCGTAAAAAATAGCCCCCCAAAAATAACTCAACCCAGCATTTGGGTGGGTCGGTAAATAAATAAATAGCCCAGCATCTTTTAGAATGTATGGTATTGCCATGAAACCATATTAATTCAAAAATATATACACTCAACAAAAATATAAACGCAACACCTTTGTTTCTGCTCCGATTTTTCATGAGATGGACTTAAAGATC
>JAUMHI010000070.1:3142237-3188307 GCA_032359435.1 Enteromius unitaeniatus
TTGTGTATCTGGAATGAATTTTAGATCTTTAAGTCCATCTCATGAAAAATTGGAGCAGAAACAAAGGTGTTGCGTTTCTATTCTTGTTGAGTAAACATATATATATAACCTAATGATCAATCATAGTCATTAAATGTCAGAAACACATGTGTCATGAGGATCCAAAAAACTGAAGACCCATTGATTTATTTTGCTTTTAAAATAAGCTAATAACAACTGTAACCACTTAATGCACTTTACAAATAATATCATTATGAGCCATATTCCCTTCAGTGGACATCTCCTTTTTTCTCACTTAATCATGTACTTACTTGCACACTTTTTATACAGAGCCAAAGTTATTTTCTACCATAAATGTAACCCTTTATTTTTCAATCAAAGCATTATTACATGTTTATTAAGCTGTTTTTCTAGTGAGTTGGCTGCTCCCCTCAATGTAGGTGATTCCGCATTTTATGGTCTTTGTGGGGACATTTGGTGCTAACAATGTATGGAACCCCCACCCAGCACACACATTTGTTTTTTATGATGATTCCAACCCCCATTCTACTGTTAAATTACACTAATTGTAAATTCTATAGATTAACCCTAACCCAACATTTCATGGCATTTGGAAAAATGGGTGTTAAGTTCCTGTATAGTTATTTTTTCCCCCCCTTTGTCAATATTGTAAAGATGTATTACCACCTTTGCTTTATTTCTGCTTTGAACAGCCACTGTGAAATTATCCATTCCTTTTTATTAAATCATCTTATTTCTACATTATTTCCACATTTTCCTGAGATCGTTTTTTTCATAATTTGGTCAAAGCGGTCAAAAAGTGCAGTGTTTTAATAGACACATGGGCATTTTAAGGCAGCTAATTTTCACTTTCAGCGTGCTGATTTTTTCTTTACAGTGAAAGCAGCGCGTGATTCCGGGTGTGAATGAGGGCGGCGCAGGGGGCATTATTTGAGCTCGTGTTTGAGGACTGCAGGAGGAGGGGTGCTCAAACACAGCTGTACTTGTTCAATCACACTCACTCCTGTCACCCTGTCTGGGGAACATCGAGGGCACCATCACAGTCAGTCTGTTCTTAGGGGACTAATCAACACTTGTATTACTACTGAATTTCAATAGAAATGACTTTACTTGGGTGATCTGCGAGAGAGCTTTTATTGCTGACCCCGGGGTTTCTAGGACTCAACGCGCGCTGACCAGCAGAACCACACAAAACTTCGCAAACTTCACATCGTCTCTGAGGACTTCACCGAAGCGGCGATGCAGCATCCTTGGTGCTTTTACGCGCTTATTTTAACGCTGATGTCCTGTGCTCATTATTCCTTGGGCATGGAAAGAAATAAGGATATTCCAACAGGTAAGAGCCCGTTACACTGGGACAGCGCACTTTGCTGCGTCATTCACGCTGAGCGAGACGCGACGCAACTTGTCCAGAACGCACGTGTTACAGAAAATAATTATGATCTGAACGGTTTACTAACGTGAGGATTACACTTAATTATCATTAATACTATTTCAAATCATTAGCCTATCAGTAATTGCGCTTAAAATGTTCATAAACTGCATTCATATTTTTCATAAATCATATTTTTGATCATATTTTTGATAAATTATTAAGGTAAGTGAACACACGTCGCTGACATAGAACAAATAATCTGTTGGAGCAAGTTTCCACTGTAATCTCTGTTGACTGAAAAAAGGAAAAAAAAGTTTCTTTTGTGTTCCATGTGCTTTATTGTGTTATATTAAATGAAAAACCATAGGCTATGCTGTTTAATTATAGGTAACTTTACCTCCCAGAGTGTGACGATATGCAATAATGTCCATTATTTATTTAGTTAGTAGCCTATACCGTCTATACAGAAATTTACTTTTAATAAATAAGCCATTTTTTATGATACATAAATAACCAACTATATGTTCACTGGAGAAAAAAGTGTGACATCCAGCCCCGGTTTCCCCTACAGTACACTTTGCTTCTTGAAGGGACGTGAGGGATAACAGGTAGACCTTTTTTTCACACAGTCTTGCTGTTTGGGAATGTGTGCCTGTTAAATATTACACTATGCTGTTCAATCTACAATGCGTACAGTCATGTAATGGAATGTATTAAAATTGTAATGCACACAGTCAATGCACACCCTAATGAGTTAAGCATTTCTTTGAAGCATAAACAAGTTAATTACTTTCTGTGTTCCATTAGGTTGTACAGTAATTTGTGATGGTAAAAATATTTACAGTCTAAAAACGTGTTGAAATAATTAAAACGCCTCTGTGGCCTCCGTGAACAGCTGCTTGTGCCTTTTTAATTACTGTACAGGAATATAAAGATGCTCTGTTGAGTGTCAACAAGCCTAGTCAGATGCATGAATATGACTTACACAGATTTCATTCATTTTGGCGTTTATCATTTCCACGTGACGCGACAATCTTTATTCTTGACAGTTGTAGAACTGCATTTGCATTGTATATACAAGGCGATAAATCGAAACCATCCATCAACCCAGCTCAAAGTGGGACAAAGTTATGCAAGCTTAAGGATTCATTTATAGCTCGAAAAGAAATGGCAAACGATTTCTAAACAATCCTCTGTGCTTTGGATCATAATTCACAATATAATCAAGCTGTGTTAATTTTCATGCATCATTTACATCAGATTCTGTTACTGCCGTTAGTCAATGAGCATTACATTTAGATCAAACTGTGACATAACTTGATTGCAAGCTGTACTAATGCATTCTTGTCTGAGAAGTATCTTCCTAGAAAGGCCACTGGGTAGAAATTTCCAAAAAAAAGTGCAGCCACATGTCACATTTAAGTATCGTGTGACTGTGGTTTCACACAAATGGAAGGCAAAGGTGTGTATTTTATGAGAATATGGATAGGCATCTGTGAGGCAGTAACATCTGGCGTCTAGTATAACACAACTAAAGTGCTGTTTTCAAGGAGTTAATCTTCTGTTGCACATTTTAAAGTGTTTCAATGAGCCTTGACACCTTAAAGTGTGAGCTCCTTATTCCTTGTCAAAAAAAGATGACATAAAGCTTGCATTATTCATCATGGATAGACCCTCAACAAACCTCAAGTCAAAAACATTTTTGTGTGAAACCAGAAAGAGTGGGACTTACTGTAAGTATCATACATGACAAAAATGCAAATCAGAAAACATACCTGTATGTTAAAACTGCTGCCATTTTTAGTTGAGATAAACACTAGAGGCAGTAAACTTTTATTCCTTCTCACAGAAATTAGGATTTACCAGGTCAGTTTTGATTAAGCAATAATTTTTATACAAAGTCTTGAAAAATATTATGTTATGACCTCAAAACGATTGTTATCATCACACATAAGGTTAAAATACATGGGATTTCTAACACAGAAGTGCTCTGATATGAAAAACGCCTCAAACCGCATTAAAACTTAGATGTTAAACTAGCACAGTTGCATGTCGTAGGTTTAGGGTTGGGTTTGGTGTAGGGGGTTATGCTATTTTTCAACATGACAAAACATTAACATTTAGCACTCCCTTTAAATTTGAATTCTAAACCATCACAATACATATTAACAGAAAAGTAATATAAACAGCAGTAGTTGTCGTTACCTGCATAATAAAAATGCGGTCGCAGTCTTGCATTGACATTTTTCACCAGTAAATGGACATTACAACTTACAACTTAAATATTCCATACAACTTTGTATGTAATATTATAATGCACGTACTTCCAATTAGCTTGGACTGCAATCAAAAATTGGAATATGAGAAATCACGTGGAGAAAAATGGGGCGGGGTAGAGGGGTGGGGCTTGATGACATCAGACAAAAGAAAAGTAGATTCAGAAGTGCAGCACGTTTACGGAAATTAAAAGGTTGATTTAGTATAACGTCCACAGATGAATCACAAAAAGTAACACCATCTATTACGTTGATTTTAAACTGTACCACGTAGCATACACTGTCGGTTAAACCACTGACACGTACCGGTCTCAAGAAACCTGGCTGTAAATTTCCAAATTTAACGTGCAAAGCAGATTAAAATCTAAATGGGTCTCTTAATTGCCCCTGTTTTGAGGTTTTGTGTACCTTTGCACACAGTAATTTAGCTAGAGTCATTAACAGTTACTGTTATCTAGATGACGCATGCTATCCTAAACACAGGGGAAGATATAGAAAGCAAAATATATGCCTTTATGTAGACAGAAAGGGAGTGAACGGCACAGGAAACCTCTGCCGTTTGCGGCATGACATCACCACAGTCTTTTAACCCATCCATCAGCATGAATAACCTAGCAAGCAATCCGCCTCATGACTCAAGGTCGTCTCTGCTCAAATGCCTGTGGGAGAACTATCACCTCCTGCGAGTTTTCAATGTCCACCCACGTTTAGACTTGTGGGAACCCTTCACAATGAAACATTGGCCTGTGAGTTGAACTGCAGTGTAAGATCTACGACTTCCGAGTCCCAGTAAAAGAGAACATATATGCTCGTCTATAGTGTTGAGCGCTGGACCATGCGGCACTAGCCTGTAATTGGCCTTGTGCAACATGCTGTCAGTCAACCGCACACTTGATTAAAGAAGTCTGGTTTATATAAGCAGTTTAGATGGATGTTGGCTGTGTTTGTCAAATCGTTAAATGATTGTCAGAGCCGAAACACAAACGAAAGAACAGTCGCATCCAAGCTTTGTGCCACAACCTTTTGTTCTCTAGTCTGTGGTTTTACTTATTCTCTAATTATGTTTTGCAGGCAGCTGATCAGATTTGTGAGAAATAACCATTTCTGTGCCTGTGACTTTTATTTGATTGACTATGAGCGCTGAGGGACACTTCAGAATGTCTGTTTCCATAGACATAGGATCATTTTGGAGAAAATGTTAATGTCTAAAGTAATTTTTAGTACGTTTTAATAAAGAGAGGCTAGCTTTTTAGAACTGGTGTGGAGCAAATTCATCTTGCCAATTTTTTTTTTTTTTTAAGGGGTGAAAAAACAGAATGTTCTTTGGTGGGGCTTATGATATTCTGGTCACTAGATCAGGCTTGTTTGTTCCTTTATTGTAGCTCTGTTTTATCCATCAAAACATGATTAATAGCATGTACAACTCCTTAATTAGCCATGAAATTTAAGGTATCATAAATGTCCATACCTTTATCCAAATTTGATACCCAAAGTGGTGTGCATTCACTTGTAGGAATTTTCAGTTCACTTCTATGAGATCGGAGCAACACGCTTATGCGGGGGAATGTGGTATTACCTTTAAAAAGGTACATGTTTGTACCTAAAGGGTCCATTTTTGTATCTTAAAGGTACATATTAGTACTTAAAGTGTACATATTTGAACCTAATAGGTAAAAATGTGTACCTTTTCAAAAGTTACCGCCTCAGTGACAGCTTTTGTACCTTTATTTCTGATAGTGTAGTGCATGAAATCAGTGGCATTAAACTGACATGCACCATAAACCCCTGAGTATACAGTAGTATTTTACATGATTTATTATTGTATATATGAGTTTTGGTCTAAACGAATACATTTTGTCCTTTGTCAATTTTAATACCAAACCTAAAGATATTAAACAATAGACATACAGTCATACAGATATACACTCCCATTCTGATTAGACAGCTTCTATGAACTTACCAATGTGTAAAGGAGTCAAACCAGCTTCAGGAATTACTCCATCGCACACGTAGGGATATGTGGTAAGCAGACGCTATTCTGTAACGACCAACAGCTCTTATGAAGGGAAAAGTCGTCTTGTCCTTTTTAGGCTTGCTTATTGTGACATTACATATTGTTTTTGGTTGGTGAAGGTTTCTTCGGTCTGGGTAGTGTTCAATCAATCATGGCCATGTGGGTTCACTTGTTTCATTCGGATGACAGCATTCATTCACATTCAAATGAACCCCACTAACAGAATAATCGCACCACAGTTTGCTTTAATCCAACCATATATGCCACAGTCTAAGAATACCCAACAGTGACAGCTTGCTGTCGTATTTCATATCCTCATTCGACCTCTATAACTGTGTGTGGTCTTCAAAACACAAGGTTACGAGGGTTTCCAGAATCAAACAGAAGCTGTTCTTCAGTTTGGCCTGTTTAAATGCTCTGGCCAATACAGCATTCCATCTCCAAGTCAACGCTCAATTCAGCTCAGCACAGGAAGTGACCACAGTAATTGCGAGCATTAGATGACGGCAGGCGCAATTTTGGTGATGTCAACCAAACGACCCCCTTCTTTTTTTCTGTTTTTTTCTTGTGATTGTTTTTCCAGCCAAGGGAAAATAAATAAGAGTTACTGGTAAGTTAAATCCTCAACTGAACTATTGTGGCCAAGCCCCTGTTAAACCAGATGCTAATGACGTCATGCAATGTTCCATTTTAGAGGCATTTGCAGCTGCACCGGAGGGGTGCAATTGACGCTCAACCCCCCTTGCCAGTGTGCTACAAGATTGTCGGGTTATAGACACAGGGGCATGTTTAAACAATCAAGAAAATTTCCAAGCCCCAAGAGAGAAAGCTTTTCTATTTTAGTTGCGGACAGCTGAAATAATGTCTGTCTACAATAACCCTACCACCCTTTTCCCCCCAGTTTGTTTAGTGCCCAGCCTTATTATTAGATTTCTGGTCAGTATAAGTGATAACACATTTGGCAGTCACCTGGCTGCAGCTACAAAGATTTAGAATGTGTTTTGGAATATCTGCATGTCTGTGTTTGCATACGAGTATCTCGTTGTCAAGTCACAGCTACCTGTGGTTACATTAAAATTCTTCCGATCTAACACTGGGCTTTGTTATCGCAGCGTAATGAGGCATAAGTCTCAGCTGTGGATATCTGTGTGTATATATGTTCTGGCAGTTGATTCTGGCGATTTTGGTTGGGATTGTGTTAACACACTCATGTTAAGCGGGCAGAACAGGGTACTCCCTACACCAATTCGGAAGTGCTGGTCGGCTGGAGAAACACAGTGACATACTTACGGTATGAATGAATGGGCGCTGTGGTAAAGTCTGGCTGTTGAGGGATCGGACTGCCTAATGAGGTCAGTTATGTGACTCAGTAGTGTTTTCATGTTTCCCAGAACTGCCTGAAGTGAGATCACTTCTGTTAGCATCTGTCTTCTTTGCTGCTGTTTCGTAGTGTACTTGTCAAAATTGGCTTGGTTTGAAATAGATTTAGTTGATGTTATAACTGATTTTTACTTTTTTTTTTTTCCAGTGGTCATTTACTTTTGCAAAAGCCCATTTATAGTGCCGAAACAAGAGAAAGAGAGTTCCCCTGCAGAAAGCTTGTGAGGGGGTTAAGTATTTCCCTTAAGGACACAAAAATGCTGTGATCTCAGTAATTCTTTAATTCTCCTACATTGTCTTACTTGTAGATTTACACTACAAATTCTCAACTGTTGAACCCACCATTATCTTGGAGACTTTGTAGCGTAGTAAAATTTTTTTTATAATTTATAAAACGTTTAAATTACAGCAGTTTGAAAGAAAAGCAGTTGAAAGGCCTGTTCTGCAATAAATGCTAAAATTGCGGTCCTTAGACCTTTTCTGAATGTGAAATTTTCCCTGCCAGCTTGAAGCACAAAATCAAAATAAGATTTGTTTAATTAACTGTCACTCAGGTATACATAATAGTAGTTTTCAGTAGTTTACAACCAGTAAAAATACTGTTTATAGTATCAGAATTTCATTAAATAATAATGAAAAATGAAGAAAATGTAAAGGTAAACGTGTAGAAGCACTGTATAGTCAAGAACCTTTATGAAGAGCCGCTTTAATTGCATGAATTTTAATTCAAGAGTTCACGCTTTCCTCATAGTAAATGAAATAGCGAATTGCGGAAGAAGGGAAGCTGGGATATTTATAGTGAAGGGGAAATTATTTGATTGGGTGTGAATTAACGAGGAGATGATTAGATGGCTGGCTGCAAGCCGTGTGTGATTAGTTTGTCCAGCGATCTTCTCAAAATTATGTTATTTGCAAAACATTCACTTGTGGAGTGATGCTTTACAGTCCTAGATAAATAAGTAGCCTGCTTTATTCTCCACAATCAAGCAATCAAAACTTACTAGATGGGAAGTTAAGCCATGCAGACAGGAGACGTTTTATATATTCTGTTAGCAAGTACAATTCATTCTTAGTTCATTGCCCAGTATGATTTACCCACCTGATGTATGTCAACCCTCCAGAGCCAACCAAAAAAAAAAAAAGGTGTGAAAGGCCAAGTTATTGTAAGCTGAGAGTGTTCTTAAACACACTCCATCTCCAGAGCCCAAGCATTGCTTGGAAGATAACTTGAGAGGGCCACAGAGAAAACAAAATGTGTTCTCTAGTTTCCCAGTATAGTTGTGAAAATAGTTTTTTTAAGGGGGAGTCTTTCGCTTTTTCTTTGCCTTTCACTCTCCTACTGAAACTTGAGTGTTCTGTGTGGTAGAAGTTCTGAGTGTATTACGGTGGCCTTCCAGTCCAGTGTGAGAGTTTACATAGACGTCCCTGACTGTGTGCAAGGAACACTTTTAAAGCACCACTCTGAGAAAAGAAACAGTTTCCCTGTCTGAAGCAGCATTCCTCTGGACCTCAGCAGTTCACACCGATCTGTCAAACACTGTCTCCTCAGGTCGGCCCAGACGATGTGGTACATTCAAAATAGCCATCCTTTAAAAGTCCGAACTGCTTTTTCCACAGTTTTATTTTGCTTCAGCTCTAAAAACAGTGTTCCTACATCAAGGAGCGGAAAATGAAATTCTTCAGAGTGTTGGACAGTGACCTCTCTGTCTACACTGAATGTCTGCTTGCACTACTTTAAGCACTATCTGTAGACTCCATTAACGGACATTATTGCCCTACGGGGTGCACACTCCCATAATATGATTCCTCTGGTTTTGTAATACTTTCTGTTTTACAGATAGTCTACATGAGTCAAAGAAAATAGATCTTGATAGAGTACTTTTTTTCACAGCTGCTTAAAGTGATTACATGCTGTGCAGTGGCTTGGTTTCGGTCTTTGAGAAGATCATTTAGAACCACTAATCATGTCTTCTTCTTAGTTCCTATAAGGTTGACTTTCACTATATGGCAGATATTAAAGATGCATCAAGAGATATGAAAGGTTTACTCCACCCAAAATTAACATTTTGTCATTAATTACTCACCCTCATGTCTTTCCAAACCTGTAAGTCGTTCATCTTCGAAACTCAAATTAAGGTATTTTGATGGATAGATGTGGAGTAACCCATCTAGAACACCCTATCAGCAACTAGAAGACCCTAACAATCAAAAAACAACCAGAAAACTTTTTCAACTACATATCAATGCAACACCTACTTCGCAATAGCAGGAGAAATGGCACAAGACATGAGACAAATATTCTTGGCAAATCCTGTATTTGAGCTGAGTGGAATGTCTAAGTAACTTGCTCATATTCACATCATTGCAGACGGTACAGTTCGACAATCACAGAGGAGTTGTGCGTCATCATATACTTGTGTGTATATTTGTAGCCATAGCAACTAATTCTCTCATAGTTTGTTAGTCTGGATCCAGTCCCCAATCTGTCTAGCATGGCACATAGAAATACTTTGCCGGCTTCTGCGTTTGTTGTTTTTGGCTGTTGTCTTAAGGGATCAACCAAAGGTTAGGTCAGTTGTGGGTCAAAGCAATTGGTGTTTATTTGTTAGCCTTAGAGGACGACTACAGATAGAGAGTGTAACAATCCACACCCGAGTCATATCACAGTCATCCATTATGCAAATTTTTTCAAATTATTTCCAAATTCCACAAAAGAACAAAGTAAATCTGCTTCTTTTCTATTGTGGCTTTTTAGATCTGTATAGCCACAATGGAATGGAGTCAGGCGGATATTTTGTTGTGATTGATTATACACTGAAATGGATTAGTGCAAAACTTTATTATAAGTACAAGGAGAAAATATTTAAAGATGAGCTGGCTGCAGAAATATGAGTCCCTAAGGTATAATAAATTCTAGATGAATGGTCTATATGTGAATGAAAAAACATTGGCGTGTTCTGGAAATAATGACATTTGGAGGTGATTCTGACCAAGAAACATGTTGTTTAAACATGCAACCACTTATCTGTGATTTATAGATCCCAGAGGAAAATGGAGAATGTCTCTGCATTTAATGAAGATCTTAGTTATGTTTCATTCAAATATCAATATTGTCTAGGATGATTTTTTGGGATTCAATGTGAATAGATGAAACTATCATAGCCAATACTATTTTGTCTTGCAAGAATTAGATAGGATTTTTTGAGTACATATTGAGATCTTCGGATAAATCTAAGCGCATCTTTCCTGAAACTGCTAGGGGAGATGCATTTGAGTTTACCGGGGTCTTCACAAAGTCACCATTCAATCACTATTTAATCCCGCTGTAAGAGAAACAACTGAGATAAAGAGGTTTTTTTTCCTGCCTATGGGATTTTACAATGATTAAAGACCCTTCAGATTTTCTTTAACATGACCCATGTTAAAAGCTGACGTAACCACTGAACAAGAACTAGAGGAAGCCTGGCACATATCACATTTCAGAGTCCAGACACTTCATTGTATAGATTTCCCCAGCTGTTATTTTAAACCCAACCTGTTCACGGAAAGGGACTTTCTCAGACAACAGGGCTCAGTGAAACCTGGGTGTTTATGAGATGCCGTGTGCACATGCCGTGACCAGCATGACTCTCTAGCGGCCTTCCGTTGAATATAACATTACCGTCCAAGCATCCAGATGTGCAGATTAAACATTTACAGCATGTTTTAGAACATAATATAGCTTATGTGTGAGGAACCAGGCCTTTCTGTCTGGAACATAGACAGAAATCAGATGGATCACAATGAAATGCGATAAAGTCTCCAAAGGTTTCTGGCTTTTCTTAAGAAGTCCTCACCCATTGTAATGTGTTCATCATAATAATGATTCATATTCTGGCACTTTGTTATGCTTCCATGGAAGCTATGCAGATTTTTCCTAAATTCTGAGTGCTGACTGTGGAAGTAAAATAAGGTGCTTTGGGAGACCCATCCTGAGACCTGAGATCCTGTCTCCCACTTCACTTCCTGCTTAGCTACAGTTCTATTAATATAAAGGCATACAATGCAAAAAATATTTTAAGTTTAGATTTTTTTAAGCTATAATGCCATGTAATTTATCATAGTGCAAACGTATGTTTATTTAATGCTGATAAGAGCTTAGAGCCA
Organism: Enteromius unitaeniatus; assembly: GCA_032359435.1. Classification (NCBI taxonomy): domain Eukaryota; kingdom Metazoa; phylum Chordata; class Actinopteri; order Cypriniformes; family Cyprinidae; genus Enteromius; species Enteromius unitaeniatus. The sequence goes on from JAUMHI010000070.1 coordinate 3,153,450, forward strand.
CAGAATTCAAGCCGAAGGCAACAAGGTCTAGAGAACTCCCTAAAATTGTCTAGTAAGATGAAGAAAAAACCTGGGGACTGAATGTTGCACATTCATTCAAGTGCAGATGTTCCAAATTCAATAAATGGAATTCTCACAAAAGCTCGAAAATATGTACTATTTACTGTATAACTGTTGTAAGTTGTAACTGAGTTTACTTCAGTATTCTGACATATTTCCAAGTGAAACAGAATATTGAATGAGAAGAAACAGAGGGCAGGGCTTGCTTTTTGTGGTCCCGCTCACCATATCTTTCTTACACAGACCGACGGTAGGACAGAAGGGTAAGGATGTTCTGTCCAAGAAATCAAATTAACGTTTTTCAATTGTTTGTTAACATGATATTCCATGTGTGGCTCAGCACATACAGTACTAGCACTCTTTTCTGTAACGGCTCAGTTAAGCCATTTCATGAGGTGAGAATTCCTGTTGCCCCTGCCATAACTCCTGATTTTACTTCCGAATGTGTAATAATGTGTTCCATTCCAAAATGAATGAGGCAAAGACGCTGACCTTGCCATTCAACCCAATTTTCACTGGAGTTGTTCCTACTGTAGAGAAAACATTTCAAAGATCACCTAAACTGTAAATACCATGCGACTCACTCTGATGCCTCCGGAAATGACTTTTAAATGTAGATCAAAGCATTTTTCTGAAGGCCACACCATCATATGCAAAAACAAATGAGGAGTTATTCTACGTGCTTGCCATTTGTTTGCAATCTTAAAGCTGTAAAACCTACACAGCATTAGAGTGTTACAGATGATGAACACACATCCTGCTTTTTTTTTTCTCAAGTTTGCTTAAGATTTCTCTGGGGCTGTTTTCTGAACCCTAGAGATGACGGACGATTGAAGTTACCCAGCCCTTCACACCCCAGTCTGGAATGTATTTTCCCACACTGCTCTACTAGAGCATTTGTACCTGCTCACTGGCACGTCCAGCGGAAATGTAGCGGGCGCTTGCGAAACTAAGACACTCTTCTGCTCACTAACCATCAGCACCACTGTTACCGCCATCATGTGTAACACTACTACTCGTTATAGAACATATCCTGCCAAAACCATTTCAAATCATGGTGATTTTAACTTTACTGTGCATTTATTCTCACAAGAGGAAGGGATGAACTTTGGAAATCAGTTTTGTGAGTGTTGACATAGGTTTGAGGTTTGGTTTGGAGTAACAAGATACCCTCTACTTCATACTGTAGGCCAAAAGGAACATATATATTTAGGTAAAGAGGCTCTTTAGGGAATGGCAGGGTTTTAGACAACTTTAGCTTCGAGAATCCTAGATATCTTAAAGTTTTTGAGGAACACAGTCTAGGAATAGTGTTTCTACAATTTTACTTTGCTGGAAATTCCAATTTTTTTTTCTAACGTACGCTTTTTATTTCTCAATTTTCTTGTCACCAGAAAAACTGCTTGTACTTACTGTTGCAACACAGGAGACTGACGGCTTCCACCGCTTCATGCAGTCAGCAGACTACTTCAAATTCAATGTAAAGGTAAGGTCACACACTCTTTCCCACACTGCTTCTCACCTGGTAGATGCTTCATTTCTTCAGGCTGATGGTAGTATGTTGATTGAGGTGTTGTTTGAACTGATATATAAATTAAACACAGGTGCTGGGGATGGGAGAGGAGTGGAAGGGAGGTGATGTGGGTCGATCCATTGGTGGAGGCCAGAAGGTTCGACTACTAAAGAAAGCCATGGAGTCTCTGGCTTCCTCTGACCAAGAGGACTTGGTGATCTTATTTGTGGATAGGTAATGAGCTTGGCAAAAAGCCTTTTGATAAACCTTAATTTCAATAGTTTGATGGTTTTATAGAGGTTTAAGATTATAAGATATACAGTTAGGTATAAGATTTCAGATACAAAGCACTTATCATGTGCATACATTTTTTTTGTTACATTGTACATATATTTTTAATGGAATTAACAACAAACCTGTCCCTAAACTTTCCCGGGTCCCATTATGCATATTTTATCTAAGTACGTAGTATTTAAAACCACCTAATATAAAATGGGAACCAATTTCATGAATGTGAAAATGGCATCAGGTAGACTAAACACTAAAAATAGTGTTCCACATACAAAAGAGAAAAAATAATAATTATAATTTCTGTATTTGCGGACCAGCTGTGAATAGACTCTAATTTGCTACAAAATACTTTTTGGTAATTACCTGTAATGGAAAGTAAAGCATGCCTGGGAAAATATATATCGTAGATATAGTTCAAATTACTGGCAAAATGCATGGCTATGTAAAAAGAAAAAAAGAAACAAAAATGCTCTTGACGAAATGGTGACTTTTCACTCAATTTTATGCTAATCAGCCATAATAAATGGCCTGTTATTTAACTTCATCATTCAAGGGAAATTATGGGATGTCAATTTATAATGAAAGAGGTTTCCTTTTTTTTTTTTTTTTTGCTGTGCAGGTCTGGGTGTGTTCTACAGAAATGAGTGATTATTATGATCACAAAGTAGAAAAAGATTAGTGCTTGAAGTCAACTTTGCACGTACCTGTCACGTACAGTGCTGTTTTATCAAGGGCTCATTTATATAAAACACCTCAAATTGAATCAAAACCTTATTCTAGAACTCTCTGAACTATGAAGCAGCTATTTATACACACCCATATCTGGAATTACACATATGTCTAGGTCTCCTACACAGCTTAGAGTTCAGGAAATTCAGAATAACAACATTCAGGGATGTACGTCAGACATAGTTATCCTTATGTATAACCTAAACATTTAGGTAAGGAGCTAGCAAATCAGAGTTTGAGGTTCCCCTGAAATATCTTTTACAGTAATATTTCCTTTTGAGGTGTAATTCAGACCATTTTGCCACATTGAAGCTGTGTCACATATTCCAGAGATGGATTTTAAGTCATGCTAGAAAAAGGGAAATGAGTTGTGTGCACAGGTGTTCCCCAGACGAGGGGAAACCATGGTGCCTTCCTCACAGTTTACTTCCTCTGATGACATTTATAGTTACTAATGTTACCAGGCATATTAATAGTGTCTGAAATATTAGAACTAAATGCTTATGAATTGCCCTGCCCTCCCCTCCAGTAGTTCAGTTAAAATAGACATGGCTGTTTAAATAAACTGGACATGGATTAGCAAACATTGTTTGTATAATGTCTTAAATTGCTGATCAGGTGTATTGAATAACACAATTTACTTTTCCTTTTCTCTCTTCAGTTATGACCTCATCTTTGCCGGTGGACCTGAGGAGATTCTTAGAAAGTTCCAGCAGACCAATCATAAGCTGGTATTTGCTGCTGAGGGAATCATCTGGCCAGATCCTCGACTGGCAGAGAAGTATCCTTCTGTCCGCAGCGGGAAACGCTTTCTTAACTCTGGAGGTGCGTAAAAATAGTATATATATAAATAGTATGTATAAAATTTCAATGTAAACTTGCAGGCCCAAAGCCATTGTGTTATTTAGATTTAAACTCATTCAGATCAGCCTAATTGGATTTACATTGTATCAAGCACAATCTTACACTGATTATGCATACAGCCCCCCAAAAAGGTTACCCAAAGTCATGCGAATGGCTTAATTGATATCCTTTCAAAGGTTATAGAAACCATCCATGAAAGCTAGACATGTTTATGTTCACTTGAATAAAGTGTTTAAGGCATGAGTTTGTTTTGAACAGGTCTACTTGTGCACTAGGCTATAATACTGATAAGTATATGACATCTTCATTTGCATAATGTTAACTTTCAGGTGTTTTATGTATATAGAACTTTGCATATAGCAGGCCATACACATTACTTATATTCATGTATACTTTACTTTTCTAAGGTAGCTTATTCATTGCGCGCACATCTGGTTACATTTTTACTATACAACTGGTCATTCGATTTTTATTGTATTTTTCAAATGTAAATGCATTTTGTGTTTTATAAATGTCCTGTAAAAACAAACTATGCGTGTATATGAACAAAACCTCTCTAGCTTGCATGCATCATTACCTTACCAATAGTTAAAGACAATATAAAGCAATTCAATTATATGATTAGCATGCACTCTATTTTGTTCTTCACAGTTCATGCATTTGGGAGGTCACTCTTTTACTCGACTCAGGCACTGGGATAGGTCATGGCCAGCTGCCATATTAGCTGTATCATCATAGCACAGTTTGCTCCAGACGCTTCTGTGTGGGTTTGTTTTGTCTGGTAGGGTTTAGAACAATGCAAACAGGAGGATTTTAGTGAGCAAAGGACAAACAGCTGAATTTCATTATCGCTACAATATGATAGAGAAAATGTTTTCTTTGTAAACTGGCAAGCGGCGGTCACTCGCCCTGTGGAATTTCCTGAGGGCCACCAGGCATAGTGCACTATTCATTCAGGGGTCTTCATGAATAGCGCTTTCATTTGAGTGTGTACGTGTGCATCCATCCATCTTACCCAGTCTCTCTGTTACTGAAGAACAGTAACGTCAGCCCCTGTTTTACTCTGTGGTCATCTCTCGTCTAAACTCTGAAGTCCTGGTCCCATCTATTTTAATCTGGCCAATTACTGCTTTGACTGTGGTGGTCACTTTGTCTTGTGTAGTGTCCTGTCAGGGCGTTGAGTCTATGTCATTAACAGGGCACGTTTGTTTGTTTTGGACTTCCTGTTCGATAGCCTGCACATCCAAAATTGAAGGTTGGTTTTATCCCTTCGGCTGCTCCGTAGATTGTGGTGGCTACTGTTTTGTTTCAGTTGGAGAATTGTTATGTGGACCCATGTGTTTGTGGTAATAAGAATGACTGCATGGCATGGCCTGTTTCTTTCCGATCATCCCTTGCTTTGCCCAAATTCAAGTGTGTTGAAGGTAGCGTTGTTTTGATCGGTGGGAAAAAACATTCTGGATTCTAGATTAAAACCACATGTCATAATGCCGTACATCTGGCTTTAGCTATTGCTTTCGAACCTGGGCATTATGTCAAGGGATTTACTTTATTGCACCGTAATAAAAACAAGATTCATGTCACCACATCTGAGGTGAGGCGTTCAGACTAAGACGATCCACTAATTTAGTGAATGAACTAACATTTAAATCATACTTGCCTGAACTTGCCTTGTTTATCTTCTTCTGGCTTTTGGTGGACTGATAATTCTACATTTCCAGTTAAATCATTTGAGATGTGATTGTGTTTCCGAGCAGACTGGCACGGTCCAGATTTCCTAAACAGAGTCTAAGATGGTTTTTAGATCAGCCTATGAATGAAGGCTATAGAAAAAGGGGTTAAAAAAGTAATAGTCTAGGGCGGTAACCTAACATAGCTCCTAATGTCTGCCAAATGATGGTATCTAGGGCTCCAAGCCCTACAATTTTCATCTGTGGTCAGAGCTTCAGGAAAATGATGAGAAATCCGTACGCAGGTTTATACAGAAACACAGAGAGCCAGCACATAGCTGAGGTCCTATACTGATTACAGTCCTCTATCTTGACTAGATGTAGAAAGTCTGTGCCATCTGAGGTTAGACGTGGCCACACAACACTTGTTGCTTGTCAGACAGACACTTTTGCCAGACTTCTCCCACTGTTTTGAGGGTTTGAGGAACCGCACCGCAATTGAAAGTGAGATTTAACCTCCTTAGAGGTGTCGTAATTGAGATTGGAACTATTGTATCCAGGCATACTATTATGTCAATGCGTCACACTTTCTTTTACATCCTATATTTTCTTTTACAACACACAGCATGTTAAAAAACACATTGCAATGTCTTTCACAGGCATTATTGGGTATGCTCCATACATTCAGAAGATTGTAAACCAGTGGGACCTTCATGATAATGACGATGATCAGCTTTTCTACACAAAGATCTACGTGGATCCACTTCAGAGGGTCAGTGAAAAAAATAAATAAATAAATAATTTAAATTATTTATTAACTCAGGTATGGTTGTTCCATACCTTTCTTCTGAATAATTTATTTTGTGATGGACAGAAGAAGGAAGCTCATACAGGTTTGGAACAAGTTAAGATGAGTAAATCATGACAGGATTTTCATTTTTAGGTGAACTATTCCCTTAAGGCACTCCGTGAGAACATAAAATGTGCTTGCAACTTGACCGCATGCACTTATAAAACATCTACAAATGTATCATCCCACTCAAACAAAGCAAACAAACTGGTTAAAAATACACAACTATAAACAGTTTAGACAGGGACAAAAGTCACATGGTCACTTTTACACAAACTGTTTTCTGTTCTTTATTTTAGGAAAGACTTAACATGACCTTGGACCACAAGTGTGAGATCTTCCAGAATTTGAATGGAGCCTTGGGTGAGTCAATCCAAGATGGTTTATAAAACTTGCTAAAAAAATGATAATTTTTTTTTTTTGCATCATGCATAGCTGAGGAATAAAGGGATATCAAACTTTGATGTAAATTTTACATCGCTAATACTAATTCTCATATAGGGATTTTAACGAATCCATGAATGTAACGCATTTCCTTTTGTGCTACAGACTCATGTGGGCTATTTAAAGAAGAGGTCTAGTCTCATGGCCCAGGCTTACAATTTTGTATTTTTCTTGCCTGCTAAACAATTAAACACTAAAAAGAATTAAACAGAAATACTGAATCCGATATACTGAAGAATGCACAAATCTATTTTTGAATTTAGATGAAATTCTCCTAAAGTTTGGAACGGAGCGAGTGCGAGTGAGAAACACAGTCTACAACAGTCTGCCAGCCATTATCCATGGAAATGTGAACACCAAGGTGAATGTCTTCTTTCTCTTAATGTCAGTAAAAATGGGGACAGTGTAAAAATGTTGATCTGGATCAAAATTACTGCCATTTTCTGTGTGCTTAAGGTCACAGTATACTTTTTTCAAACATTTTTATATTAGGATACATTAATAGATAATGAGGCATGGTCTGAATGTAGGTTTATTGGGTTTATCAGTTAAATGCAGTTTCAACTGTGGCACTCTAAATAAAATATTTTATAAAATAAAATATGTCTGATTATTATCACAGATATCGTAGGTTGTCAGTAGTAGAATTTATTTGTACATCTATATTGTCTCTACATTCAATTTGTGCATTCTGCGGCATATTCAGTTTAATTTAAATGGAAATGTCTGTCTACATTCCCACATGTTGTGCAAAACTGACAGTATTTTCCATTAGAAAACAACATGAGTTACTAACGAAACAATGTCCCAGACTGTAATTGTACAGTTTGTGATTAAACAATAGACTTCAGCCAAAAATCTTGCAGTTATTGCCCAACTGTCTTTGTTAAGCTGTAGAGTTTGAGGGTGTAGCAGGATGTCTGGATGATAATGTAATCTCAGACCCATAGAGCTTTTCCTTCTGCACCTCAGTGACAGATTAAACAAACACAGCACTGTGTGGAGTCATCTTCTCCTAATATGCAACCATCTGTGCAGTTTCTAGTGAATAATCATCCACCCAGAGCTCACCCTTATGCTCTAAGATTCATTCAAGCTGATTCAAGCTGTCTTCTGTCCATCCCGACGGATGTCTCTGATCTCAAGGGTCTTTAACTTGCCATGGGGATTACAGATGTTCTCGTAAATACTCAAACAAGGTCCAATAAAAGTAACAAGGCTTGAAGATACACAGTAGTAGCTTGTGACCAGAATGCAAAGCCAGCGGATTGGTTTATGGCTTCTCTTTATTTGGAATCAATGAGCTACTCCTGTTTTCAGTCAGTAAGGTTTAACCAATTGACCTCATAGCACTCTAGGTCATGACCCATGTCTCAAAGGGGTTGTCAGTCTTAGAAGCCAACTTTAAATGTTAAATTATCTAAAGCAATCTAACATGGGATGAAAGATAGCATCTGGATACCATCTGTAATGTGGCTGAGGCTGGATTGAATTGAAGATTCCCTCCTTTCTATTAAAGTCTAACTTCATGTAATCGAAAGCAGCATGAGAAAAGCGTGTACAGCTGCTCTGCCAAAATCTGTGTCCAACAGCCATTGAACAAATTAACAAGGATACAGACTTGACTTCCAGGAATCAAAAACTCAGAGCTGCTTTCCTTCGGGCCAAGTAGAGTTGCATATCCCTACGAAATCAGAATCTATAAATATAGACTATAAGATTTTTTTGTAGAGAAGTGCTGAATTATTAAATGTTGTCATTGTATCTTGACAGAATCCCTTCTGATGTTCATGAAAGTTGTCCTCCGTTTCAGTATGACAAATATGCTTTAAAGATAAATATTGCAAATGTTTGTTGATGTAAATAATATTTGATGTGATGTCCCATGGGCTTCACAGAGGGTGGGTTGCTGTAAAAGGCACACCTTTATCGCAGCAATCAAAGTACAGTAATTATTTAAGGTTTACTTTTTCACCAGAATTTGAGGAAAGCTTGTTTAGGGCAACAAAGTAAATTTATTTCAGTGTCCTGATCTAAGATAAAACAGTGGTTTCCCATAAGCCAACATCCTTTTGCAAGAGCAACAACATCATTCCCTTCGGAACGGTTAATCTGCTTGTTCTGTCACACTATTTAAATGAAAAATGAATATTAATGTGAAATTTCGCTCCCTGCGATGCTATGCCGTAAATTTCCGAATGGGACACAAAATTCATTCTTTGATACATGTTATACACTGAAGCAAGACATCAGCAATAATTATAGTTCTAGTCACTGTAGGCCATGAAAATTTGACAGCAAGATTCATTTTTGGGTTTTTGTCCTGACCAAAATTGGATTTAACTACAACAAACAGGGATTAATTATGGGTGTACATATCCTATCCTGGATCATAAATCATTTGGACCTTGTAGAATAAATATTTTAATATATTTTTAAATGCTTTTGATTATTATTATAATTTAATAGTGCTATGAAAATAAATGAATACATAAAATGTTTTTTTTTGTATTATTCTCCCACAGATATACTTCAATTACTTGGCCAACTACATCCCTAATGTTTGGAACTATGAGCAAGGCTGTGCCATCTGTGACCAAGACATGGTGGATTTGTCTCAGCTTAAAGTGAGTCATCAAATGAAAGCCACAGTATCTGTTTTTTTTCCTTTTTCCTCTCAGCACCAGAAAGTTGTATCTTGAAATCGCCATTTAAAACAATGAAACATTTCCAGCTCTATTAATACATGTTGACTGAACAACTAGCTGTTCCTAGTTTTACACATTCCTTACATTACAAATGCCCACGAGGAGCCACTTGAGGAAGAGGAAGCTGTGCACTGCTGTGGTGCAGGAAATGGCTTTTGGTTTTAGGACGGTTTCACTTACTGGGGTGTTGCTGTCAGCCAGACCTCTCTTTAGCGGGCTGCTCAATGTGGGGTTTTATCCACAGGGTAACTTTAAGTGGTTGTTCTGAAAATTTGTCGTAGGGTTCAGCTAAGGTCTTTGAGTACATTCCAGTAAGCTTGACTTACAAATGAGGAAATCACTAATTTCTGCTTGGAATATTTGCCAGAGCAAAATTCAGGTCACAAGCTGAACTGATAATACTGACATATTTCTCAACATTTGATAACACACTGCTAAGGTCTTCTAAGAGGGTTCTAGATTGTTATGAAGTTGCATAGAAATGCAGCAGCAATGTATCTTTCCTTTCATATAAAGAATGAATGCAACAGGAGGATGGCATGATTAGCATGTTGATAGAGTGAATTTCATATGGAAATGTTTAGGCATTGCTACGTGCTTTTTAGGTTGATCTGGGTAGGTGCTCAAAGGCCCAAATCAAAAGATCCCAAATATCTTTAGTGATTTAGTCTCTGATTATGTCTTAGTCCAAATCTGTAGAACTTTAGACAGTTTTGTGGTCCTCCAGGCAGAAATCATAAGTCTAGGCACTATGATATATTCATAGCACAAACTGTGCAGGGCTGCATTTCTCAAAAGCATTTTGAGATAAGCTGATCGTAGAGACCACTGGAAACAATGGATCTACCATCTACTTAGTCGTATGATGCTTTGGAAAATGCAACCCAGGATAGGAAGGGAATTCCAAAATCGTGTTTACTATGAATAAGAATGAATTGAAAAACAGTTAATAAAGGAGCACTGTTCTGTATTAACTGTTTACTTATTAGCATTTGTATTACTAGCATGTTGGCTACTACTTACAAAACACATATTCTAGATCCCTTAACCCTACATAACTACTACAGCAGCTACCTTTTATAATAATCAGTAGCAGTATACAATATTTTACATTAAAGATCAAATGGCAAGAGAACTTTTCCTTCCAGTCATAGGTCAACTTCAGGCAAAATAACAATCCTTTTTTTAACACATCAGACACATTTGGGTTATTTCTAGAAAGCACTGGAAATGGTGATGAGACGAAGCCCAGAGTCTGTTGTTTGTCAGGACGAGGGAGTGGCTGGGTTGTACCACTCTCATCTGCTCAGTGGTTTTGGTTTGTTTCTTGAAGAAGGGACAAGGGTTTAAAATCTCACACTGCGTATACTGAGGTTGAGGGGAACTGTACTGGTCTAGACTCTACAGAATCCCCTGAGTCTACTGTTTAGTCCCTGTTCTTTTGTCAGTAACAATTTAAAGGCTTCTGGCTCGATTCTAGGACACTCCCTTCAGAAACCCAGAGCCAAGGTCGGAACTGGGAAATTACATGGTGCCACTCAGGCCCTGTTTCATCTAGTGAGCTGTGTAGACTGGTCAAGAACCACAAAAACAGTGGTGACAGATCTATATAACCTTAAGCTCAATGTCATGGGAAAGAAGCTTTAACTTTCCAGACCTCCAGCAGCGCTTCTTGCTATGTACAAAAAAAATGTATACATTATTTTGCTATACCATTTTAACCACTGTAATAATATATTTGTTATACTATATTCACATTATTCACATAATTCACACAAGTATTATACAAATCTAGAAAAGTAAAATCTTGACATTAAAGGGCTTTACATAGTTTGACTGATACTCAGTCATATATGTTGTATAATATCTATGTTATTTCAGTTTTATGGTTCAAAATGTGTTTTTCCTGATTTAAGAATTAAGAGCTTTTTTTAGTCTTTTAGTATTTGTGTTATGCAATGTGACCCTATTTGTGCTGAATATATAATTATAAAATAAAACATTATATAAATTATATAAAACTCCCACTACAAGGTTATTAAGTATGCTCAAGACGCTGGGATAGGCTCCAGCATCTCTATAGAGGACAGGCTGTTTAAAGCGTCTATGCATGAACATGGTTAATAAAATATTTTGTTGCGTCCCCAAGCAAAATATTTATATTGCGATACACAATTGCTGCGCAATAAAAAGACTCCTTTTGTGATATTTTTGTTGGGTTATTTCACTTATCCTAAGTAAAAACATTGTGAAAAACTTGACCAGACTTTTCTCTTTATCTAAACAGGCATTTCCACAAGTGACTGTTGGTATATACATCGAGCAGCCGACTCCATTCCTGCCAGAGTTCCTTCAGAGGCTCCTGAGTTTAGATTATCCCAAAGATAAACTGAATCTCTTTATTCATAACACTGTGAGTGTTTGGCTAACAAAGCAATGAGAACCATTTGACCTTTTGGATTTTAGCACCTGTCTTTGACCGTGCTTATCCCACGTCTTGTTCTTCAGGAGGTTTACCATGAGAAGCACATCCAGAAGTTTTGGGAGGAGAACAAGGATGTATTTGGCAGTTTTAAAGTTGTTGGCCCAGAGGAGAACTTAACTCAAGGAGAAGCAAGGAACATGGGAATGTAAGCATCCCTTTAATTTCAGAGTCACTCTCGAAAATATGCAAATAATGAGGTTAATTACAATGCAAATCTAAGCAATTCAAGCTCTAACTCCTGATCAAAGATAAACACAAACCCTCACCGCATGTCAGCAACATTTCAGATCCATACAAATAAAAAACATAGGAATAACATCCGTCTCACCACAAAGCAGTAAATCTGCCTCTCTGATAGCAATGTACTAACAAAATGCAGAGGAAGCTTGTGTGAACCCTTCTATTTGCTCTTAGTTTAGCACTCCCCAAAACACTGCTGTCTACAAGATTCCCATCCCAGCTCCAAAACTAATTTGCTTGTGCATATCGGGTAATATGATGTTGCTAAAAATAACATTATTTTTAACCATTACAAACGAGGCATTTGTTGCATCCAGTGGGGACATAATTACTGATTATAATTATAATGACTTATACTGCCTTTTTATGCATTAAGCACCTCATAAACATAACACCATTTGTGATCTGAGAAACGACAAGCATGACTTTACACTGCTCGAAACCCACGTTTGATTACTAAGCAGCAGATCCTTTAAATAAGCAAGTGACAGGCTGTGAGTCAGAAGCGCCAGACTGTCCTTGCAAAGTTGGAATTAGCCCATTTTATAGCGATTGTGCTCAGCCAGCATTGACAGACTACTATATCAGGCTCAGGAATCCGTTCTCGGTAAAATGCGCTGAACACATCTGAATATTTGGTTTGAACGGTTCTGGAAACGTTTTAACCACTATTTATAGTTGTGTCCTTTTCTCGAAGCCCAAGCAAAGTAGTTTCTGTTTCACAATGAGTCTCCAAAACATGTCAGCAGTCACAACACTACAGCAAGAATAACAATTCTGCCGCCTTTCTTTGTGTAACATTTGGGCTGTGTTATTTAGATAAACCCACACAGTGACGTAAATCTGCTTTAGAGCTGTTTTAGAGAGTTGTGAATGAGTTTTGACTTTAATAAAGACTTTGGTCTTTGAAACTTTGGGATCTTATCTATGCACAAACAGTGTAACACTCCAAAGATAAGGGAAAACTTGACATTGCATCATATGACCCCTTTAATACAGTTGTGTAGAATACAAACTAGCACAATATCAAAGTGACATCTGCAAACGAATGCTGTTCTAACAGTAGAGTGGTATTAGTAATAGTGCTGCTTGTTTAAATGTCACTGTTACTATTGTTCATACAAAGTTAGTAACTTGAATAAACCCTAACTCCAGATATTAAACTTCAGTATGTAATTGTTGGACTGGTGATGAGTTTTGCGCAGACAAGCATCCATATGTTTTGTAAGTATTGTGTGATATGCTATCACATATTTTTAGGGCTTTTCTACTGTATGTGCAGTAGACACGTTTTCTCTTAGCTCTGTTTTTAGCATCAGTGGCTGTTGACATGGTGATATCACTCAAGTTGTTTGTCTTAATTACTACTGTAGATCCAAAAAAAGCTGGTTTGCTGGTTTCTGTCAGAGCAAACATTAGAAGATGTTTGTTTCCTGGAAATGTGCTTCAGAACAGAGCTTTCAAAGACAATTTAACAAACATTTAATGAATGATAATCAGAGGAGCATCTTATCACTCAGAGACTGGTCTTTAATAGCTAAGTATTTAATTTTCTTAGATGTTCTTCTGAAAGACCTTATAGGACAGATGGTCTTATAGATTTTGGGTCTTGGAGGAATAAGAAATTTAAGTTTTATTCAGATCTCTGACCTTTGTATGCAGTTAAATGTCACATTTCAGGACGTTTTTGCTTTAATTAATACTGACAACCTCACAATTTTCTAACAGGGATTTGTGCCGGAAGGATCTTTCTTGTGATTATTACTTCAGCATCGATGCAGATGTGATGCTCACCAACCGACAGACCCTAAAACTCCTCATCGAGCAAAACAGGTATGCTTTGGAATCTTCCACAGAAAGAGTTTGGTCTGAGGGAACGGACTTGAATCCCTCATGTGCTAAAGCCACAGGAACATTACAGCCGACTGAATGCAAATCCTTCAAGGTTTAAAAATAAGCAATGGGTGGCTTCCTGTTTTCCCAGGGTGCATAGGAACAGTCTGCTCTGTATCGCATGTACTCTCATAATGCCACTTGACTTTAAATAAGAAACAAGGCTGAACTCGGTCACATTTAACGTGACAACCTTAAGCGCTCTTTCGCATGACTATGGAGGAAGCCCTTTTTCAGATATTTTAAGAAGGCTTGGGAACTCTTTCTGCTGGCCTCTGGCTTGTGGGGTGAAATTGTAACCGGGAACCTTAGAAATGTGGAATTTAACTTTTCTTGCTTTCACGTTGTTGACCAACACTATAATTTCCACTTATGTGTTTTGAATCACATGTTTACCTCAGTAAAGTGATATTCTGAATGCCTGTTGAGTTAACGGTCACAATGTGAGGTGAAGGGCATGACTGTGTTGCTTCAGGTCAGTCTTATGATTATAGGAACAACACCATATAAATATAGTCTCACCAGCTTAATATTTTCCAAACCACTTATCCTTTGTAGGGTCACAAGGATGCTGGATCCTTTCCCAGCATCTCAAGCCACAGTCAGTGGACATCCTGGATGGATGGCTAGTTCATGCAGAGGAAATTTATTTTGTCAAAATTACCATTGGATTGTAAAGGGAAAACATATAGGAAACACACACAGAAAGACCTTCTAGTTTAAACCTGGGGACCTTCTTGCCACCATGCAGTGTCATTCTGGAAACTTTAATCAGTACAAACTACAGTGCATCTGATCCTGTTTTGTGGTCATCATATATCATCATTGCATTCAGTTTTCCTATAATTTTCAGGTCTTCTTGTGGTGGCAAAAAAGCAGCATTATTTTGTGCATAGGCCCATCATATATGTACTGTTTCTGATTTCTGTGCTGATTTTTTCCACCTTAGAAAAATAATTGGCCCTCTTGTCACCCGTCACGGAAAATTGTGGTCCAACTTTTGGGGAGCCTTGAGCCTAGATGGTTATTATGCGAGATCTGAGGACTACATTGACATCGTGCAAGGAAAGCGTGTGTGAGTTTCTTGGAGGAAGTGATCTAGAAATGACTGATATTTTACTGTGTATTATCTTACTGGAACATTCTAAAATTGCATTTATCCTTCTCTGAATCAAAAGGAGTACTCTGTTTAAACTCGGGTGCTCAGTTTTTAGCATGTCCATTGCTAAGTCCAAGTCTATTTTAAAATAGCATTAAAAATATGACTTTGTGATATATGACTATATTTTTTTGTCTTTCCATGTGTAAATAGTGGTGTGTGGAACATCCCCTTCATGGCCCACATCTACCTAATAAAAGGCCAAACTCTGCGGAATGAGTTCAAAGAGAGGAATGTCTTTGTCTTGGAGAGATTGGACCCTGACATGGCCATGTGCAGGAATGCCAGAGACTTGGTATGACCGCTGGAACACAAAGCTGTACAATTATAGCAATTACAGTATTTAATCTACATCAGCTCAGCAACATTCATAGCATTTATTTTATAATAGTATAGAGGTGAAACTATTTAGGTGTGCCATGTAATTTAATATAATTGGATGCTATGTAATTAACGGGGGAAAGTATTTTCACATTATTGTTTCATATTTAAATTAAAAATTTATATTGTAGTTAGTATTCATGTTAAGCTCCATCAACAGTATACATGGCATGCTGTTTTATTAATTACAAAGAATACAAATTTGAAATATTAAACTTAATAGTATTTAATACTTAATATGTAATATGTTTAATAAGTATGAAACTTAATTAACTGTTAGAATGTATACTTGATATTTCAAAAGTATAGTCACAAAATGTCATGGATTTTATTGATAGAGCTGAACTGAAATAAGGGAGGAATGTAGGAGAGTAGATATGGAAGCCCCTTTCTGCCACTGTATAAACTGCAACTTTGCAACTTTTTATCTGACTATTTTGGACTGTTTTCTCAGAATGGTGTGATGTAAATTTAAATATAGAAAAAAAAAGACTGACTATTTCCTTATAATTGTGAGTTTATGTCACACAATTCTTCAAAAAAAAATAAAAAACTGAATTATAAAATTGCAGTTACAAAAAGTCAAAGTGACTTATTCTAAAAATGTTTACTCTGTGGCAGAAACAAGCTTCCATAGACTCATAAAGATTCAGTAGATCATAAAGCAATTTACTTCCAAAAACAGCAATTCTGTATTAGTTTTCATATGTCAATTTAGTCTGATGTCTTAATGCTTTGAAACATCTGCTGCGCCTCTGTGACCAAGATGTAACTGGCAAGTATTCTAAGTATATCAGTGCAGGCATGGCGTGTCTGTCCGTTTATGGCAGCCTCTGTGATACATTCAGTGTGTTCTCTGGCCATCATCCTTTTCCTCTCTCCATTTTTCACATCCATAATGTCACCTTGAACCACTGGGAATGTTTGGCTGTGTGCTTTTGGCTCCTCTTTGAAAAACCTACACCACTAATAACTAGGGTTGGGTATCGTTTTTTCGATACCGGTGCCAAATCGATACTTATAAAATGTTTTTTTAACACTTTATAATAACTGCACACTATCAATCATTAGTTATGCATTAAACAGTTGGTTCATCCTTTATAAAGCATTGTTCCAACATTAATAGTCATTAGTAAGCAGTTTATAAATACAGCTGTAAATGCATTGTTCTTGATTTATAATCATATCTATATCAAAGGAGATTTAAAGGCTCGTTATCAACCAAACAGAACAAATAAAAACAACACAGAGGGATACAGAACTATTCATATATGCAAATAATATGAAACTGTACAACTGTCATTTAGGCACGGAACCGAAATGAGGCACCGAAATGTGCTTTTTGATTTGGTTCGGTACATACCGGTTACTTGGTTACTGGTGCTATAATGGTACCGGGTTTCGGTACCCAACCCTACTAATAACTAACTATGATGTTTTTCTAACTGTCTACAGCTAACTGCTTAGGACACCTAAAGGCAGCGCATAGGCATTTTCTAAGCAGATAATCAACTAAATAACCTCAACAGAGTGCGCAGACATCTCTACTGTTCTGGTAGAGTTTAATACTGTACATGTGCTTCGCCTTTATCCACCCTTATATTCTAATTTCGTCGTCTCTCTCTCTCTCTGTGTATCTTACTCTGTTTATGTCTCGTTATATAATTTACATGGTGCTTTTCCTTCGTTTTAGACAGTACAGAGAGAAAGAGAATCTCCTTCTCCGGAATCATTCCATATGCTCAGACCCCCAAAGGTTCCTCTTATTTTGATTTTTATATCATGCACAATTTAAGATTTACATGTTTTAAAGCAAGGCATCACTTTTCCAAATGGTTAGAGAGTGATATTCCAACCAAACTAAATTACATGTCATATAATTAATGCAGATTTAGAAGGAAAGTGTCTACTAACATTTGCTTGCTTGGGGTTCATATGCATAATCTCAAGATCACAAGCATTGTTGTCAAATTACAGAACATATAGTCCCAAAGGACTGGGTGAAACAATTTTGAGATGAAATACTATGCGTGTGGAAAAACCATAAATCCCCATTTCATGCTCAGTGCTGTTGTTTCATGGTTTTTCTGTTCCACAAATTTATGTGCATGTGCTGGTAGGCATTCAAACATTTGATTTAAAACCATGGCCATTTTTGAATGCATCTCGCACTGACAGATGTGTTGTCCTAACAAGCGGAATCCTTTGGAAAAGTGATGTTAATGAGTTTGATAAGCTACATCTGCTTTTTCTGATAGGGTTAACCTGGACAAAGCACCAGATATTATATATACACTGAACCATGAAATTCTACATATTATTCTACACAGTGGTGGAAAGACAAATGAAGGGTCTAACAGATTCACCTTCATTATAGTTTTCCCTGCAATAACATCTATATCCAAGAGCAACCCCCTTCCAAGCACACTAGTACCCGTAACAAGAAACTTACCCTCACTACCTCAACTTATCTCAGTCTAGGCATTTATGCAGCATTTGTATGTTTGCATTGGAGTTAACAATTGGATTTATATGTTTGAAATTGGTTCAAGACATGTTTTGGTAAAGCCTAGATTGAGAGTAAGTCTGGATTTCCTCACAGTTAGGTGCAAGAACCCTTGTCCCTGCTTCTAGTATAGTAAAAAGGAATGTTGATTCCTGAAGTTGCACTGTTCCCAGCATTTCCCTGTGTTCCCATTCCTATCCCTCTCACAGCCCTTCCCAACATCTGTCCTCAGTTGTTGTCGATTACACAATATCACAGATTATGCCGATAATTTGTGATTTGTTTTGATCAGTGACTTGGGTTCTGTTTTTTTATTTTTTTTTTATTATTATTTTTTTTTTTACATTTTTGTTACCATTCGATATTTGCATTCAAGACATCGTTTGTAGTATCTAACTACCTTTTCTTTGTCCGCCACAGGGAGTTTTTATGTATGTTACAAATCGTCATGAGTTTGGAAGGCTTATTTCGACTGCCAACTATAACACATCTCATTATAACAATGACCTCTGGCAAATATTTGAAAACCCACTGGTGAGTGATGATTTGTGATCAAATGTTTTCTTTATACTAAGTGTCTTGTCCAATACATAAACAGCAGGATCCAGATGTGTTCATTAAGTGCAACATTTGTCCTCGATGTGGAGTGCTGATGTGGTAAACATACAGTAAATCAGTGTTGACCTCCATCTAGGTTTTAGTCCGCCTGCTGAATAAATGCAGTGCTAATCGCTGTTAGTAAATAGGCTAAAGTACTAATCCTCTTTCTTTTTCACAGGACTGGAGAGAGAAATACATCCATCCCAACTACACTCGAATTTTCACTGAAAACCTCTTGGAGCAGGTGAACAGACATTCACATTTGCTTAATTAGCAGATGCTTTTTGGGTAGAATAGGAATGATCATTCCATCATGGAGATTTAGTTAAAATTCCAGAAATGTTCACTTCAACCTGGTCTTATAAAAAAATATGTACTTCTGTGCACTTTTTATGCAATGCCATTTTATGTACCTTACTGCACGTTTCGCGGTAATTTCAAAGACAAACATCTACTGAGTGACGCTAAAACACAGTGTCATCCTGGCACATTTTTATTACGTTGACATAGGTAATATTGCTGTGTTTTTATTATTTTGCTTCAGATATTGCGACAGTTCAGAATTCAAATATCTGGGGACTGTCACTAAAAGTTAATGCTCTATCATGTAGGAAATAAGCCCAAATCAAACCGTAAAACCTACACGATAATGTTAACAACTTCAAAACTCATATACAAATGTATTTGTTGAAGCAACCATGCCATTTCAACTACCTTTTATGCAGATTTGAACTGTTTGTCGAACCGTTTTATACAGTATGCAATGCCTTATCACATGATGTACTGAGTAAACCTACCGTCTATGAAAACCATAGATATAAAGCTGGATATGTGTGATGCTAAAGTTAAAAAGCGCCAGTTTTCAAAACTGCACTGATGTAGTAATTAGTACATATTTCATGACTCGCTAAAAAGTGCACCAAGGTACATTAATGCCATGAGACCAGGTACTGACTTACAGACCAGGGGCGTGTTCTCCAAAAGCAACTATAGTCACAAGTTCCATCATTAGCAATATAGTTTAATGGAACTGACAACCATAGTTAGCAAACAATGGCTTTTGGAAATGCACCCCAGACTTGTGAGATAAAAAATTGCAAAAGTGGATGCAGGTGGGTGGGTGCAAATGCAGAACCATTGGTTGTTCTATACTCTTGGTCTGAAGATCAAGTGAACATCCAATTTTTTGAAAAAAATAAAAATAAAAAGGTTTGATGAACATTGCATAATTCCATAGTCTAGAGATGACTGGACAAAGTGAGTACTCGGAACCCAACAGAAAAACACATGGCTCCATGATGGGTCCAAGAAACATTGTGTATATTGCTCCTACCCAATCAAACACACCTGAATGAGCTAATCAAGAGGTTTAGGATCTGAAGTCTGCAGGACGGTAGCTCTACAGGAGCAGGGTTGAAGATCCCATTCTCTAAAGCCTACTTTGCCTTTTTGAGACCGTAAATCCATGTGCTACTTATGACGGATTTTGTACTCCAGGGTTACAATTAGTGTGAACATGTGTTATGCCAAACTTGTGCTGGATGTTAAGGGCAAAAGTTGACCTGATGATACTAAGCACCTGTTTATGTTTCTGCAGCCATGCACAGATGTTTTCTGGTTCCCTGTGCTCTCGGAGAAAGCCTGTGATGAGCTGGTGAACGAGATGGAAAATCATGGTACATGGTCTGGTGGAAAACACGAGGTCAGATAAACCCGCCGGCCTTAAAACAGTCTGTACACTTTGTACAGGGGTTGGCCATGAGTAAAAATAGACTTAAATACGTGTAACTAAAAAAAATATATAGATTCCATTTCTTAATATACAAAAATGAATATTCACAACTTTACCCTTTTTTTTGTGGAAATGATTTTTAGTAGACTTCACACTGTACTACAATTGCTGATCTAGGTTTTATCACTGACTGATTGCCCAGTCATTGTGTTTTTTCATTACAGGACAAGCGTATCACTGGAGGCTTTGAGAGTGTCCCGACAGATGATATTCATATGAAACAGATCGATTATGATAAGGAATGGCTGCACTTTATCAGAGAATTCATCTCCCCTGTCACTCTCAAGGTCTTCTCTGGCTATTACACTAAGGTGAGCCAGTCTGTATGAGTCTGGACACAGTCATAATGAGCTGTTATATCAGAATGTCTGAGCATGTGTTGAGGAATTTTGTGAAGCATTTTATCTTTTAATTAACCCATGAAGCCTGAAAAGAACATGAATATATTTTACCCCTAATTTAGAATATTTTAAGATTTAGGATCATTGTAATCATTCAGACCAAAAGAAGCATTTGAGTCCTTTGATTGTGGGTAATATTTTTGTATTATATAATTATTGCAGATTTGCATTCAGCGTTCTCATTAGCAAACCATTTTAAGAATCACAGAATCATCATCCACTATCCTGAATCATGTTAAATGTGGGTTTACTTTTTTTCCTCTTTGGAAAATAATTGTTACCTTTTTTTTTTACTTTTTTTGTGGGGTGGAATATGACCCCGACATCTTGATAGGCTTCTTGAAGTTCATCCATTAAGTCCAGGCTGATTTGACTTTACTCACTCAAATGCAATATCTGAGCTGCTAAGTAAGGAATTTTGTATAATTTGCCCAATTTGAACAAAGTTTGAACTTTATCAGCTACGAGGATCTTTTTAGTACATTACACATCTGCATGATTTCTGAAGGCTTATTACCACAGCCAACCAAAACAAAGCTTGCTAGATGTGCTTTGTTTGGTTTTTGGTTGACATGATTCATGGAATGAGTCATCTTTTTCTCTGTAATTTTCAACTTTCTCTCTTGCGCAGTTCTCTTAGAATGGCTCTGTCCAGTATTAACTGGATAAGCGCTGTTAGTTCTCTGGTTGATTTGACTCATGGAATGTGAACTCTGGTTGGCACCATGAGTCTAAGTTCTTTATGGGTCATCTATTAAAGGGATAGTAGACCCAAAAATGTAATATATAGCACTCATCTTTTCCAAATCCATACACATTATGTTTTCAGAAGAAATCAGAAGTAAAATTTCAGATTCTTTGCTAAGCCATCTTCCATTTCATGAGTTTGTGCTTCCTCGTAATAAATGGTAAGCATGTTTGGCATGCTGTCCGGAGGGCGAGCCTTTCAGGGTGGAGGTTGTCGATTTCACAGATATAACTGTTCCATTGAGGCTCCTAAAAAAGGATGGAGCTTCATGCATCCAGGTAGACTCACCCACCTTCATGTGACCAATGGTAGTCTCTTGCACTCATCCAGTAGTTCTGCACACTGTTCTTCCACGCATGTCAGACAGGTTTCTTGGTCGATGAGCGTTGTTCGTAGCTCAGTCAATGCTTGCATGAAAGTGTCAAATTTTTAGCTAATTGAAGACTTTTTCCATACGAACCGAAACCAGAGTTGGGTTTTGATTGTGTCTCCCATCTGTTTTTCTCTCAGGGTTATGCGATCATGAACTTCGTGGTGAAGTACACTCCAAACAGACAATCCTATCTAAGACCACATCATGATTCCTCTACATTCACCATTAATATTGCTCTCAACAACAAGGGCTTAGATTTCCAGGCAAGTTGATATACTAGCCTTATGTTTCTTAAAACAGGTTTTAAATACATTGCAAAATCACAACTCATTTCCTTCCATTTCAGGGTGGAGGTTGTCGATTTCACAGATATAACTGTTCCATTGAGTCTCCTAGAAAAGGATGGAGCTTCATGCATCCAGGTAGACTCACCCACCTTCATGAAGGACTACCTGTGACCAATGGTACACGCTACATAGCAGTGTCCTTCGTAGATCCTTAGACTCACGTATAGTTCTAGTAGTTCTACACTAGGAATTGACTAGCTTTCATATGTTTGTGTAGTGTCAGCTGTTCGTCTGTTTTAAATGATTTATTCTTGGTTTATTTGTTGTGTGGCTGTTGTATTTGCTGTCTTTTGAAACATTTACTACTGTCGAGAGAAAATGCTGTTCAATTGATGTTTAATAAAGTTTATGGATGCATTCACACTCACAAAAACACGCAGGCAGGCAGAATTTCATACATATAAACATTGTTTCACTAATCGAAATGAGAGATTTGACCATAATCTTTAAACTAATAAGAATTCAAGTGATTCTAATTTAAATAAAACAGACACCACATTTTTCTTATATTTTAACATTCCAACAGAAATATTTTAGTGCCTTTGGCACACAATTGAGAGCAAAGGATGCACATTATTTGTGTAATTGCACTTTATCATTGCATTTTAATCATTCCTGTGTTACCGCAGAGAATGATGCAAACATTGTGCAAGACAGTTACACTTTTAAACCCTATAAAGTATAGTTTTCTGGACAACTTTTGGAATATACTTCCTCAACAGCACATGAAAACTGCATCAACATTTAGAGTTACACCATATGTTCAATATCAGTTGTTTCTGTTGGGATCCTCTAACGGACAAACCCCTAACCCAGTGTGTGCTCCAAGATCATAAACACAAAAAGAAAGTTGGTAAAAAAGAAAGATGAGCTCAAAGTACTGTAAAATATTAATGTCAGTGGTATAACACATGACTTCAGTGGTTCCTCCATGTAGAAGCTGACCATGTTATTAAAATACATGGACCCTAATTAATAGGGTTACATGATATGAAACTATGAATATGCTGTCAGCAAAGTATAATTTTGTATGTTTGCACAACAAGAAACGGCAGGATTTAAAATTAATCCTAGTGGATTTTCTTTTTTGTTTGTTTGTAGACAATGTTTTGCTGAAGGTGTTTTTACTGTATTAGGTAATACTGCCTTATTTTCTGAACTGAAAATGTCTTGGAGATGTCAAATGATTTACATTCTCTTGTTCCTTGCAAATGTTTCAGCCAGGTCAGTCTCTTAACTTATTTTAAAACTGTTGGAATAATAAAAGATGTTTTTTAAGAGAAATGGCTGCCTATATTTAGCAAATGGTTTGGCAACAACATAGTTTCGGGAGGAGCTTGTCAGAATTAATCACAGCTGCTCTTCATCCCCTAATCATCGTGATTGCCAATCACGTTCCACCTTCCCGTTATAAATCTCCCTGCTTTTCTCCTTTCCGCATCTCGCTTCATGCAAACCCTCCCCTTCCCCCTTCTCCTCCTTAAGCTCCATTCTCTCCTCCGGGGGGCATCGAGAGCGCGCGCAGGGCTCTGAACCCCTGCCCTCGCTAGGGCTCAGGCCACCAGGGTTCGGAACCTGTTGTTCTCCCAGCTCGCTTCCCAGACAGCTCGCCAAATTTGCTTTTATTGTATTGCTTAATCTATTAATTAACACCCCTTGCATTAATGAGAAAGTGCGAACTCTTGAAGTTTACTTTTTTCTTTTTAATAAAATACAAATTATCAAGCCAGATCAAGTTCCAATAAGTCTAAGTTAACTGCTAAACATGTAAAAATACAGTGCGGTTTATAAACTATTGCAAAAAAGAAATGTTCTGTCAAACCATGCAAGTCTCCTTAGAATCAATCACCACAGTTTATAACTTAAAGTGTTGACACAGAAAACATGTAAGCAAGAAAGAAATTGCAGATTTATGCAATCTACGATACATGGTCAGTGACACATTCTTGAACCCGTCTTTAAGTGAGATTGATGAAATGTTGAAATTTTACCCTAATGAATAAAGGAATGTGTGAGGGAGTCACTGTTCAGCTGAAATCAGAGATGAGTTTAAACCTCCCAGCCCAGCTCACAGAAATTTTCTGAGATTCATATGATTTTTGCTAAATTGTAAGTATTTTACGAGTTGCAAATTCGTACAAAATTTGTAAGAATTAGCATGAATTTTCCAATTATATGCATTTTCGAATACTATCATTGTCAATGTGAACTGCACAAACTAAAGTTTGAAAGTTGCCATAGCAAAGGAAGATGGAGGATATGCCCTCTGATGCTGAAGTGTGAGATCTTTTTCCTTTCCTTCATCTTTCGTCTTTTGGTTGGGGTTTTCTGGGAAGAACTCCCTGACTTGTTCAATGTTTCCGTCTGGGTCTGCGGGTTAGAGAAGCTGTTGAAAAATGCAGCGAAAGAGGGAGGCATGTAGGTCAAAGACACGAGCACAGCAGCGGGCTACAGAAAGATCCCTTTGTGGCTGCTCTCCCGCCTGCACACGGCTCTGAAAGATGACATTGATGCAGGGCAGCGGTGCAGGAAACTCGCAAGGCTAATAAACTTACAGGTTTGCTGAGGATAACTTATCAAACAGAGCTGAGAGGGAAAGCTGTAGTCAAGTCGATCAGTATGAAAGGTGAAAGCGGACAGGAAGTGTGAAGTCAGATCAGGCCACTTGGCTAGATTTATTATTTTTCTGCACATTTTAGGAGTGGTCTAACTAGGGGCGTTAAGTCCACATAAGCTACAAATGTTATGCTTACACAATTCATTTGAGAGAATGACTGGCTAATTAAAAAAAATAATAAAACATTGCTATAAAATTCTTTGTAACTTGAGGTGTGACAAAATATTGGGAATACATGTATAACGTAGCATAACTAACTTGACTGAGGGGATATTTCCACAACACCGTTTTCAAAAAAAAATGTGTCATTTTGGTCACTACTATCTACAACCGAATACATGTAGGCAGACATGCAGGGTTTCTTTACTAAACTAACTACTTGCCTAGCATGCATAACACAGGCTTTTTTGGGGGGGTAATTTTGTCACATTTTATGTGAACGGGGATTGTTTTGACAAATGTTGTCATCCGTATGCAGAAAAATGGAATCTTTACATCTTTACAATGATAAATTACATAGAACACCTGGTTAAAAAGTTGCTATTTGTCACAGGGTCTTACATGTCATGTTATGTATTTGTAAAGCTTTAAAAATGCTGATTAACACAATTATGTACAATCATTCAGCACAACAGACCTGCAATGATGCTGGTTAACTGATAAGATAGCAACAGTTACCTCAGGCTGTTAACAGAAAACACTGAAAGTAATATTTGTTCACCACCTTGAAGATGAAGCATGATGGAGGGCCATCATCTGTTAATAGCTTGTCCTTGGAGAAAAAAAGTGAATTCAAAGTATTTCATCACTTTGCTTCATATCAGAGTTCATACTTAATACTACTACTTACAGTACTTCTACATTGAAACAATTTCAAATTATTGCTCCGATTTCAAACAGTTAAAGACATTTTTATTTTTACATTAATCTTGCCATTCCCAAAAAGTACAAAAAGAACAGACATGTTTTTATACAGATTTTGGCATTTGGCTGGTTTCATCCAGCAAATAGTGTTATAGCAGTATGGGCTACTCTAAGCATTGTACAAAAGCCATCAAGAAAATGCACCTTTTAAAGCTTTTAATAATTTTTTTTAGAAACAAAACAAACTTAAGTTAAGTACAACACACTTCCCTCTTCCACTCCTCTACCACACCACAGCTGAAAGTCACCATGTTCATTTTTTATTGACGGATCGCAGCAAAATTCGTCCACTACTGCCACCAGGAGTGTGAACAAATACTTCAACCCAGATGTCATTGAAAAAAACAACCTCAGAAAATATCTTCTGTTGATTTGTACAGCCCACTTGCAGGATATGTCCCACTCACACAGCTGGCTATGTCCTAGCTTGTCGCTGGAATCTTGTTGCGTTTCGTGTAGTTAGGAGAAATGTTAAAATGTTTCCTTAAAACGTATGAATGGCTTACCCAGATGTTTGATTTCTAAAACAAACAAAGCTATTAAAAATGTAACATTCATAGTGTCCATTTAAGGTTAAAACCAGGAAATCATAGTTTGGTAAAGGAAATTCCAGAGTCATTGTTGAATGTGTAAGTCAATTGATGTGTCCCTCTAACTGCAGTTGCCACTGACAGGTAATGATTACACGGCACAAGCCTGACCACATAAGGAACTTGTCCACCCAACTGTTTATGTCTAAGAAGAAATCCAGACACACAAATACCCTTTCCATTTCTCTAATTACACTCTCACACATTTATTATGGGGTGGAGCAGAGGTAAATCTGTGTCTTTAGAGTTATCACTGGGTGGAACCGCCCTGTTCTCTGAGCCATCAGGGTAGAGTCTTTTGTTAAGCAGTTGGCAAAATGAGGGCTGGTGCCCACAAATCAGTGCCAAACATCCAACACAGCAGACTAACCAAACAGTGTTTGCTTACAGGCTAGAGTTTAGGTATTGAAACTATTCTGCAATTTACGGCACAGCTATTCATACCACTTTATTCTCTACTAAAAAGGCCAGCATATTTTTGGAAACTGGTCTACTGTGTTCTAGTGTTCCTTTTTTATTGTTTTAGTTCTATATTCAGAAAATAAATTAATTATGTGACCATGATTGGGTTTGGTCTTAGTACATTTGGTACAAGTGAATGAGAACATTCAGATCTTTCTGGTTTGGAGAAAACGATCAGAGGTCTGAAACTCAGACATGACATCAGGCGTGTAAAAGGAGCAGTGTAGACATTTCAGACATTTGAAGAATAGCTCACCATCTAAATGAGACCTGAATTCACTCGACTCCCCTAATTTGGGATGGTAAGTGTGATTGAAAGGCCTTCGGTGTACCTTCAGTGAGACAGACATTTCACCACAGCTGGACCGGCATGGAAATCTCAGGGGGAAAAGATGGACCAGTGAGTCAGCCTCTATTTTGACACATGGAAAAGTACTAATGGAGAGAATGATGAGTAACAGAAAGTCAAGACAAGATCTCAAGGAAATGCTGTCCTATTACAATAACAGTGAGTGTGAAGTTGTGAATGTGGTATGGATTGTGCTTTGGGGTGTTCCGTTAACTTCAAGACAAAAACCGACTCTTGGTTTCTAGCCATGCTGAGCATTTGGTTTTATGCTGTCTTAATCATAATTATGAGTTTGTAAGTAGTTGTTACGATCTGATGTGTGCTCAAGTTATTATATTTGAAATAAAACATTAATTTGAGGAAAAAAACGTATTTTTGCATTTGGGTTGTGAGATGGGTTTTCGTTTTTATTCACCATACTATTTATTTGATCTTCAATTAAAATGTGTATAGAATGTCTTTAAAACAGATTTGAAGAATATACAATTACTTATTTTTCAAAAATTGAGTTGTCATAGATTAGGGGTCATCAAACTTGATCCTGGAGGACCAACAGTTTAGCTCCAACTTGCCTCAACACACCTGCCTGTAAGTTTCAAGTATACCTAGAAAGATCTTGATTAGCTGCTTCAGGTGTGTTTGATTAGGGTTGAAGCTAAACACTGCAGGACACTGGCCCTCCAGGATTGAACTTGGTGACCCCTGTCATACATGTTAACAATTTTACTACGTACAATTTGAGACACCCCACAGTGCTAAAACAAACCATGTAGGTAGGCTGCTCATTTTTGAAACAACTCATTTCACAGCTAAAGGTGTTTTGGGAACCGCATAGTCTTAACATAAATGTACTGTCATCCTCATGCCCTCTCTTCCGAACATTGGCTAAATGTTTTACTTGAGATTCTGTATTTGAATCTGTTATCTGCTCAAACTAATTAAGTGAAACTTGACATTTTGTTTGTTTTGATGATATCTAAAGTTAACAGTCTTTTTGAATGTTTTCTGTATTGTGTCATTTATGCTCTTTTGAAAAAACAAAAAGCAAATATCTGTGGACAAAAAAAAAAGGTTTTCTCCTTTTGTTTTGCTATTTTGCTTATGTGGTATTATCATATTTTTCTGAAACCCAGGGTGTAAGATCACACTGACTTCCAGATGGTTTAAAGGACATTCAGCCTCTGGGCAACACAGCCAACACTCCATAAAAGTCCGCTCATTCTTTTTATTTAGTGGGCAGTGAATGTGGGAAGCTGCTACTGGGGCCCTGTAGATCCATTTCAGACATCTCACGGATCGTAGAGCTAAACACAGACACCACAGTTGCAAAATATGTGTTAAAAATGCCTACTGCCCTCATAGTTAAGACCAGTCATTTGGCGCTAACGCCCAAAGCCATTACTACTTTTCAGGTGAGTATCCTTTCTCCTAAACAGTAATTAGGGTTGATTGTATGCTTGTGAGTGCATCAGCTCATTTACTTTCCAGCCATGAGATCCTCTACCAGATTGTTTTAAATGCAGGGCAAAGCCCATTTAGCCAAATTACACAGCAACACTCTGGAAAAACAATCTAAAAACTAGAACACTCCCAGACGTTTATCCTTCAACTTATGGAAAGACACAAAAGGAGATCTTTACCCACAAACAGTTTCACAAGCAAGGGTGCGTGGTACTGTCTCCAAGGCTGTCTTAGTATTTTTTTTTTAATACCTACCCTCTCTCTCGAGTGGATTTATGAGTCTAGTTGAGGGTAAAAGGGTCGTTGGCAGGAGTTCCTGTTTGAGAGCTAAAGGTTTATGATGTTGACACTGAGGTGTTTCTGGAAATTGAAAGAGATCACATGCATGTTTGTGTGTGCAATGATAAAAGTACAATGCCTACAGGTCCAATCTGTCAGCATGCTGTGCCAACCACGGTCAGACACTGAGTACATAGAAAATCAGTCACGTTTGTGTGTCAAACAGTCTGTTTTGACATAAACACATACTTCATGTGGTTTTACAGGATGAATGGACCCAATGAAATCTGTTTTTTTCACAATAATATTTCTCTTTCTGTGCTGCCAGACAACGAGGAAGAGGAAGACTTCGGGGTGGATTTAATGTGTTTTTCAAGCTTGAGCAGTGAACCAAAACTCTCCTTCATCAAATCTGACAGTCTGAGTCAATAGGGCCGTAACTCCACAAAGTGCACCTCGGTGCTCCTTTCTGCCCGATTTGGCCTTTGTCTATCAACCGGACCACATGTGTGCAAGCAACTGCAAATGACCAGACAAAACAAACATCTAGTCTTCTGTAATTCAACAAATGGCCTGCGGGAAAACCTTTACGAGAAGCAAAACAGAATTTTCAGTCAAGGCGGCTGAGTTCAAACAGGTGTATGAAGGTTCTTTGAGGCATGTCAAAGATGTGAGTCTGAAAGATGTAATCAAAGGCAGTAAATCTTTTCACCTGTCTCTGATAAATCATTAAAAATCTGCATGCATGGCGCTCATCCCTGTTATGTTTGTTTGCAGTGCTGTCATATCGTGTTTGTGTTGATGTATCTTGCATCACGGCTGTCTGCTCAGTTTTTATTACTGATTATTGCTGCCCACCTGGGGGCTGCCTCTCAAGAGACATCCAAAATGAGTACTTTTCACACATACACATCAAACTAACAAAATATTCACCTTTTTCCTCAAAGTTCGTTAGATGCTAAAGGTAAATAACGAGGAGAATAACAATTTGCAGTAAACGGTAAAAATGTTTGCACTAAAGACCAGTGTGTTCATAATTAAAATAACACATTAAAATAATATTATGAGTCACACCAGTTTTCAAGAAGCCATGTCACCGGTTGCCCACTGAAGCTAAGCAGAGTTGAGCCTGGTCAGTAAAACTAGATTAGTGCTGGAAGAGGTGTTAAAGAGGCCGGCAAGGGGTGCTCACCCTTGTGGCCTGCATGGGTCCTAACACCAATGATATTGATGGGGACCCTATACTGACAACAAAAACCCACAATTTTTCAGATGAGACATTAAACGTAAAGGTTCTGACTCTCTGTAGTCAAATCCCAAGATGTTTTTTGAAAAGAGGTATGACCTCTGCATCTTGGTCAAATCTGCCCATTGGCCACTGACCATCATGGCCTCCTAACAATCCCCACATCTCCTCTCCACCAATAAGCTGTTGGGTGGTGGGTGTTCTGGCCCAATATGGCTGCCATTTCATCATCCAAGTGGATGCTGCACACTGGTGGTAGTTGAGGAGTTCCCCCATCACAATGTAAAAGTGCTTTGAGTGCTCAGAAAAGCACTATATTACTGAAAGAAATTGTCAATTAGTATAGGAATTAATATCAAGCCGCAAAGTGAACTGTTTTGTACAGCCCGTTTTCACTTTAGGAATAAGGGGGATACATACCACATAATTAAACGTATTGTGCCTTGTATCCTATTAAATTATCAAATTTCCAAACCTTGTATAAACAGACCTTCTTTTGTGGTATAAATCCAATCCACACCATTAAAGACTGAAAGACATTGTACTCAGGGCATTGTGACATTTAAACACAGTTTCTTGTTCAGTGTTGTGTTAATGTGTGTTTCACACAACTAATTATAAATTAGGGGCATCAGCTACAGCATTGATTCCCAACCACTTTCCTGGAGGGACATTAAATACTTTCTAATCAAACAAAACATTTGTTTAAATTCACTAGATGTTAGAAGAGACTCCAAGGCTGAAAATAGTTGGTTTAGATAAGAGTGCCCAGTACCTTAGGAGCAGGAATGTGAACAATAGATCTGCCCTGAATTTCATTTCAGACTTTTTCACAAAGCAGCAAATATAGGAATGCTCAACAACTTGAAATATGGAAAGTAAAGTTTAGAATATTTATAATTTAACATTCTGTAACTGCCTTAAGGCCTTCCCACACTGACCACAAAAAAGTCAAAATGAATGTTGGACAATATAAAACAACAGATTCCTATGGATGCTTCCACATAGATCGCAAACATTTGTACACCTAAAATGTGAGTTTTTTTATTTTTTGAACCAGTCCAACAAATCTCTTCAGTTTTGTAAAGTGAAAACAAAGAGAAAGAAAAAGAAAGAGAAAAAAAGGAAAGAAAGGAAATAAAAGATGTACAACTGTATAATGAGGTATTGTTGGCCTCATCTCCTGCCTCACCTTCCTCTGACATTTGTCTTGCAGTTTCATTGGTTGTTGCTCCTGGCTGCTCCTCGGTATTTGGGACAGCACTCACGGTTGACTAGTCGGCCAAATTTCAAAACAGTCTGAAATCTGTTGTAGCATCTGTGACTAGTCCAAGCATGTCTCACAAGTGCTTATACTAGACTAGAAGACCGTCTGGGATAGGCACATGCTGAGAGTTGGGTACAACCGGGGGCTTTTTGTTGCAGACTAAAAGCATAAATGGGCGACAAGCTTCCATCTTGTAATGTTTGCTTGGCTTTAGATAAATGTCTTACATGAATCACTTCCCTCCAAATTTAGTAAATGAGATGGCTGTTGAATTCTCTGGCAAGACGAAGTAGAAAATACTTCAAACGGAAAGTTAAGACACTGTTAGAATAATTGTTGGAATTAATCAAACATTCAGCTTCAGTAATTAAAAAGCAACATGCAGATTCAATTGATACAAGTATTTCATCAAATGGTTAGATCTAGCCAAGAAAACCTCATAGAAGTGCAATTACATTACAACCCCCAGGCATATCAGATTTTGTACAAACCTAACATTGAGTCAACCCTAAATTTGGGATGCTAATCACGGGTCTCCATGATTAGAAAGGAAGATAAATTGGTTGACTATGGAAGAGAGCAAGAGAATATCCCACACAGGCAGTTTTTTTTGCTGCTGTGGTTTAAATCAAAGCTGACTATCCATGACAGCGAATAACCCGTTCAATTAGAGCCAACCATGCGCCAATACTCCAGGCTTAGCCCAGTTCTGTGACTGCTGGTTGCATACGGTAATTGCAAGGACTGTAAAAAAAAAAAAAAAAAAAAAAACGTAAAATGTACGGTAAAAAACTGGCAGCTGTGGTTACCAGAATAAAACCGTGAAAAGTACGGCATCAATATTTTTTGTTTTACGGTTTTATGTTAAATTTACATAGAAAAACCATAATTTCTAATAATAAACCATAATACCTGATGTAATGTTAATATAATAACATATTAAGGAACTGACCCAGTGCTTATTTTATTTGGTTTTAGCACTTCTTCAAGTTCTCATCTGCATGCAGAAGCAGAGATTAGGAAAGAAGAGTATATTTGAGGCTGTCTGCTTGAAACCATTACTCTTCCTTTTCCGGCTTTGGAAACTAAGTACTACTGATCAACTCTATGACCCCAAAGATCAAATCTGTCTGAGCTGTATCCCAATGACTTTGATGCCAGAATCTCCAAAGATCCTCACTAAACATTCATATACACTGGTCTTGGAGACTTTTTCTCTCCGTGTCTCTTTAAAGTCTTGCTTGCATGCCTCTAGAAAATGTTGCAACTGTGAATCCTGAACAAAAGACTGAGGTTCTGTCTTGTGGCAAGTGTAATTTACTTTTGGGCTTTGTGCCTTTCCCTTTCTGCTCTCTCTTTCTCTCTTGGTATAAATCTACAATCTTGGTGATGAATGCATAGCGTGAACCGTTTTTCGTTATGCCCAATTTAACAACAAAGGCTTTTACCACAATAACCATGCCATCCTGTATTTCTACTCTTTGTCCTCTCCAACTAGTTGGAAGCATCTTATTTTAGCCCCATCATTACAGTAAGAAGAGATGCACTGGGCTGGTCCTCTTCTCTTTTTGGATTTTGAAGAGCACAATAGCTAATGGCAACCGGCTAGGTTTTCCAGTAAAGCAACCACTTCGGGAGGAAAATAAGCTGGAGAAAAGCAGTCAGACTACACAACAATAGGTTGCCACTTCAGAACAGACACAGAGAATGGAGACGAAGCAGCTGAATCCGTTTGGCTGTTCTGAAGCAATATGTCTTTCTGAAGTTGCTTCTTAAATTCTCTTTTTCCCTGAAAACCATTAAAAACCCAATGAATTTAAACTTCACATAGAAATTCTTAACCACAAGATTTGCCGTTTCTTGCCGGGTTTTAAACAGCTCACTCTTCTTTATTTATTCTTTTCCCAGTTCTATTGCTCCTGCCAAACACTGTGCTATTGGGACTAATGACGGCTTCTGAGGTGGGCTGTTTTTCCTAGTGAACATGTAAGCAGTGGACTCTGACTCTTCCGCTGCAAATTCTTGGCAGCTCTCCAATTTCTTATGCTCTATCAGACCAGCCCTGCTCACATTCCATGATGTCATTACCTTGTGCGAAGTGGAATTTCCTCCACCAAACTCAGCACTAACCACACTAAGTGATGTTCAATGGATCAAGCTGTTCTCTGGAATTATTACTTAAAAGCATTTCTTTCCATATTTACCGCTTCGAATTGGATGGTACAGTTCCTGGAAATTGCTGGAAGTTTTATGACAAATTAGTGTCATTACTGCAGGGTAATGAAGCAAACCTTCCAAATGGCTGACAGGTAGCATTCAGTAGAGGTACAGGTTGATGTTGAAGAAACACATTTTTTTTCAATTTTTACCAGTGTTTTACATTTTCTTTGTTATCAGGTAAATGAGGGGAAAAGCCACAAAATATGTGAAAGAAGGAACCAAGCAAGCATAGAGGGATTATTAAATCAATCTAACTTAAACATTAATTTCATAGATATTAATTTGCATACTTACATATCCAACAAATTTGTCTCTAAAGCCTAAAAAAAACATTAGCCTAATGAAGTATATGAATCTAATTGTATGTACACTGTACAAAAAAAAGGTTCCAATTAAAATAATATGTTACATCGCTGACTACAAATGTTGTTTAGTCAACTAAAATATTTGAGTTGACACATGACTTAATTTTAAGTAACATAAAATTTCAAGTTGACTAAATTTAACATTTGTAGTCTGTGATGTTACAAATTATTTTAAGTTGAAACAATTATTTTTGTGTAAAAAAGGAAATTCTGAAATTAATGTGAATTAATTTACTAAAACACATACACTATGATAATTAAATTTCATATATGGTAATTTCCATTGATTAAGTACTATGGCAAATTTAAATTTAGCTTTACAAATGAGCTACTGTAATATCAGTAGGAGAAGTCCACACAATCATATCAGAGCTGAATGAAGATAAAAAGGATTATTTTGGCATAACTGGGACAATTTTACCCATAATGAGAAAACTCCCTGGCATTTGCAAAAGTGCTCAGTCTGTTTTCTAGGTAATTGCTACAAAGAGTTAAGGGTGGTTTATAAGGTATTGGAAATGCATAGTAATTGCTTACTGCCCCAAACAAAACACAAACAAACAAACAAACACACCTGAAAGTTTATGATATTCGGGTCTAATATAATTGCTTTGTCAGTTAAATTAATTTTTTTCTCATCAGCTATTCATCACAATGTTTAAACAATTAATTTAACAACTTTCCTATTATCTATACCAACAGCACAAATTGTGTAAATAAAGTCTATTGCTTAGAATTAACAACAAACCCCTTAGTAATAATCCCTAGTACCACTAATCAGTTAGGAACCTAGGTGTGCTGTTTGATAGCAATCTGTC
This sequence comes from Enteromius unitaeniatus, assembly GCA_032359435.1. Taxonomy (NCBI): domain Eukaryota; kingdom Metazoa; phylum Chordata; class Actinopteri; order Cypriniformes; family Cyprinidae; genus Enteromius; species Enteromius unitaeniatus. The sequence continues at coordinate 3,188,102 of JAUMHI010000070.1, forward strand.
ATTTGAAAGCCATGTGTCTAGTATCTGTAAAAGGCATTTTTCCATCTCAAGAACATATCTAAATTGCGTCCTATGCTTTCAACCTTAAATGGAGAAATGTTAATTCATGCATTCATGACTTCGAGGTTGGATTATTGTAATGCTTTATTGGGTGGTTGTTCTGCACGCTTGATAAATAGACTACAGCTGGTTCAAAATGCAGCAGC